>VYZT01055528.1:164076-323716 GCA_013400735.1 Pomatostomus ruficeps | reverse complement strand
TGGGGATTTGAGGTCGATCTGCTCATTGCTGAGCTCCATCCAATTGGATCCGCGTTGGACCCGGGGGTGCTGCTTGGCTGTTCCCACCTGGGCCGAGTTGTGCCCCTGGGATCCCATTAAACCCAGGGAATGCCCTTTGCCCTTTGCCCTGCGCTGCTGGGGCTGCCTCGGATTTGTACCGGCCCTTAAGGCATCACTCCACGCTCTGCTGAATAGCTCATCAAAGTCTTATCAAAGTAAATAATGATGGTTGAAAAAAAGTGACTTGATGGCTTATTTAAGCAATTTAACCTGTTGTAAGTTTTTATGGGACTAACCTTTTTTTTGCAACTTCTTTTCAGACTCTAAATTTGCATCTGATTTGTATTAGCAGAAAATGGAAAAAAAGCAAATTTGCAATTGAGTAGTTTTTCCAGGGAGTCCTGTTGCTGTACAGCTTCTGGTAATATTTTCAGAAACTGCCTATGCTAATCTTTCTATTTTTGTTTTAGAGAATAATTAAATTGTAGCGCATACGGCTATCTGAAATTTTGTCAGTAAATAAGTGCCCAAAGTGATATGTGTCATTGCCTGAGTGATGGAGCAGAGGAGAGAGAACAGCAATATTGGAATTATTCATTAAATTAGCTTGGATTCATTGTTGTTTCTGAGCAATGTGGTTCCTAGAGCTTGTTAGAGAGACAGAGGGAGGTGAAGGAAACAGGGCTGTGCATTCACAACACTGAATGGCAGCTGGGGTTTGATGTCACTGGTTTTGGTTTGAAATTGTGGTATTTCTTTCAATACCTCTTCTTCTTCCTCACACCTCAACCATTTTTTGCTCTCCTTTTGGATCACAGGAGAAGATCTGTAGCTGAGAAGAAAGGTTCTTCCACCCCCATCAGCAGCAGTTCAGTGAATTTAGGTGTCATCTGCCTAACAGCATAATGAGCAGTAATAACTCATAATGACCATAATGAGCACTAACAGCTGAACATGTCAAATACACGGGAAAGAAGAATGGTTCCCTCTGGGACTCCAGCCTCCTCAAAGTGGAGGTACAAAGTGCTCCTGCAGGTAGCTGTGAACTCTTGAACTGCAGTGCAACCACAGGTTGTTCCGAAGAATCCTTTCCAGAGGGAGACAGCTTTTGTTGACAATTTTTTACATTATATTCATGATAAAGTTAGATTTCTCAGAGGATTTTGGAACAAAACAGGTGTTTAAGTTTGTAACCAAACCGGAAGGACAAGTTCTCTTCATCAGGGCAAAACCACAGTGCAGATCTCCCACTGGGCATGGGGCAGAAAACGGATTTGGCTTCTGGTTAAAGGTGGGACTAAAATTGGTGTGAGCAGCTGGGGCATTTATGGTAAAATGTGACCCAAAATATTATTGGTTTATTCTGTGTCTGTAGCACAGGAGTAACCACGCTCAGGTAGGCTGTGTGCCATTCCCACTGGTGTTTGCAGCTACAGATGTCCCCAATTAATTTACTTGGTTTATCTTACACAAAAGTTTGTTGATTTTGCAATTCTCATATTTTAGGCCTCTGGGAATATCCTGACATTTTGTATGAGTTTTTTTTTTTTTGTTTTTCTTTTTTTTTTTGGTTGGGTTTTTCTTTTGCTTGATTTTGCTGATGCATCGCAGGAAAATATTTCTACATTTACCTGGAAAATTAAACTGTTGCAGATACCATCGTGCTTCCCTTGATACTGGCTGATGCTCTATGCAGGAAACACTAACAGCAGCACTATTTGCCTGTAAAATGATCTTTTAAACCTCTGTAAAAATTCAGCTACATTTTGATCTATTCTCTAGCCTTTATGTGTGGAAAATTTGTAAGAAAATAAAATGAAGCACCCAGGTTGCAGTCCCATGATAAACAGTGTAGGAAACAATGGGATTTGTTATTAAGTGTCTCCTCAAGCAGATTTGGGGCATCAAAGGTGTTACAGGAGTAAAGCTGTTGCCTAAAATTGCTGCAAGGTTCTTTAGCTGGAGTACTCATTATGTTTTTAAGTGCATGCGTGTTTTTCTCAGCAAGTGGGCCAGTCTGTTTCACCTCAGCTAATTGCACTCACGTGGATACGTGAGGGTCTGAGCGCCTAAGAGTATCAATATTTATCAAACAACAAGGAAAATAAGGAAATATAAAAAATTGTCGCTTTATTAATCAGCAAGAAAAGCGAGCCCAAATGTCATAATCTCCTGAACAGCAGCGTCACCATGATGTGATGCTAAATACAGTCAGCTAAATGCACCCTGAGCACAGCAACTGACTGCTCTCGTTTGGAAAACATCTTTCCTGAAACCTGTGTAGGTGGAGGCTTTTTCAAGGAGTGCCAGCCCATTGTTTCCGTAACGGGAAAAATTATGGCTGATCTCATCACCTTTTTTTTTTGTTTTGGTGGTATGTGAAAGAAGAAATGAGATACTCCTCTAAATGCTAAGACAGAAAGTTCTCTGAATATTGAGAATTATTTTCTAGAGGCTAATCACTATGTGTGCAATGTTATCCCTGTTTGGATCAGTCACAGGAGCAGTGCTGTGGGGCAGACAGTGTGAGCACCCTGCGCTGAGCACAGGCAATGTCTCTGTCCTCCAATACAGGGTGTATATGTTACTGCATGTGCACACATTCAGGCACACACACACGTCACAGTTATCATGTGGCAACACTTGGTATGTGCTTGATGTGTCACTTAATTTTATGAGACACATTTAATCTTCACAATTTTCTTGCAAAATATATGTGGCGCTTCTGTCCCAGGTGAGATACAAGAAAAGAGACTTTCCAAATGTCCAGCCATGAGTCCACGAGAAGCAGAAATGGCAGTCATGGAATGACAGAAGGTTTGGGTTAAGAAGGACCTTAAATATCATCTGTCTCCAACTGCCTTGCCATGGGCACCTTCCACTATCCCAGGCTCCTCAGACCCCCATCCAGCCTGATTTTGATCGTTTCCAGGGATGGAAATCCACAGCTTCTCTGGGCTGCCTGTGCCAGGGCCTCCCCACCCTCACAGTAATAAATTTCTTCCCAATATCCCATCTAAACCAGTTCTCCTCTGTCTTAAGGCCATTCCCCCGTCCTGTCACTCCATCCCTTGCCCAAAGCCCCTCTCCAGCTCTCTTGCAGCCCCTTTAGGCACTGGAAGGGCTCCAAGGTCTCTCTGGAGCCTTCTCTTCTCCAGGCTGAATAACCCCAACTCAGTCTTTCTTCATGGGTGAGGTGTTCCAGCCCTGGGATCAACTCAGGGGCTCTCCCTGGATTCCTTCCCACAGGTCAATCCCAGTTAGAGATCAAACCCTCTGAAACCACTGGCCCAGCAGAGCCCTCTGGCAGGTTGCTCAGCATTCCACCAGTCCCCATAGCTCATGTGCTGCTTTTGCAAATCCCTCAGCCAATGAGAAGATAAAACGTGATTTTCATGACATGGGGACTATTTAAGAAAAGTATCTTTAGTCTTTCAGTCAGAGAGGGATATCTTTTAGAATTGTATTTAATTTGTAATTAAACTTATTAATTTTAAGTATAGGCTCATCCATAATACAAATAAGGTACTTTAAGTGAAATAATCTATACTTAGAGGATTCAAATGTTTGGTATGACTTATTTTTTTAACCCCTTCACAAGTAGATATCTGCCTCAGAGCAGCATTTCACACACTCTTGATTCTGACCAGGCAAGGATTTCTTATAATAGTGTCCTGTTTCTGAAGCATACATGGACTAGGAATGCATAAAATTGGAAAGGGCTTTAAGGGATTAGTAAAAATGGATGAAGTGGATTCTTAGCTGAAACCAAGTTTTGCTTTGTGCCTTTAAATGATTACTTGAAATGTAAAAATCTATCCTACAGTAGCTGGTGACCAGTCTCTGAAATATCAGTTATTTATGTGTCACTGCCAATGGACAAGTGTCAATAGGAAAGAAATCCCCAGCAGTCTGAGTTTTTTGATTTTTGCCTAGAATTCTGTTGTTAGTAATGCTCAGCTCAGACCTCTCTTCATCTCTAGTTCATAATTAGAATATATAAATCTGAAATATAAAATACTATTTTTTCACCTTCTACCTGTTGTAAACCACATGTAAATCACATAAATTTATATCCACAATAGGGGGGTGGAAATAGATGATCTTTAGGTCCCTTTCAAGCCAGGCCATTCAATGATAAATCATAAATCTCTGCAGACATCACCACACGGAGTATTCTTTGCCTTTCTGCCTACATACCAATAGTGGTTCCTTCTGCCTTTAATGTGAATTAACTGGGAAATTTGGGTAAATCAGGGGGGAATTGCTAAGGAGAGCTCTTGAAGTTACCAAAGGGAGCAGCATAAAGGCAATGGAACACTGCAGATGTAACACATTTTTTGGGAAGGAGCACTAGAGATAATGAGCTTGTGAGGATGCAAGTGGAAGTTCAGAGACTCAGTAACGTTTTTCTTTTGTTCTTTGTTTCTCCTCTTCATTGTTCTACTTTATGAGTTAAACACTTGTCCTGTGATTTTAGTTTAGACAGATAATTCTCTGGTACTTTCTAATTTTCCGGTATCAGGTCTGGCTGCTTGCCCCAGGAACATTGGGGAGAAACCAGACTTAAATATAATAAATATAGCACAATTTGATAACCAATTGTTATTAAATTGTGCTATAGAAGTGTCCTGGCAACACCCAATCACTTGGCCTAAGAACCACCATGGAAAAGTCTTGCTGAATCAGCTAGACAATCCTTTCCATAGATGTTTCTTGCCTACCTGAATGGAAAACTTCCAGTTCTGTGCAAGATTTGGTTTTTAAATAGAAAAGACACAAAAACATGCAAAATAAAATGGTGAATGGAGTCAGCCATGAAGCAGAGGGCTCTGTAATCCAGGTGATGCAGAAATCAAATGGAAACCAGGATGAGTCAGGCCTTAAAAATAAAGTGTGAGCAGCAGCCTGTTAGGAAAGCACAGCTGGTACACAACTGGCCATATTTATATATTTTCCCTGGTCCTATCAACTTGTTCAGATTCTTTTTGACTTCCTCTCCTACTATTTTCATCCACCTTTCTGAGGCAAAAACAAGTAAATAGGGATTCCATTAAAGACAGATTTTAAAGGAAAATTTTTGTGCTGACCCGGTTCGTTGTGAGGCAAAAAACATAATATTTGTTTGTAAGTTGTTTTTACAAACCAGGAGGATTTGGGGGCGAAAGAATGTTGGTTTTGGGTTTGTGTTTGTTTTGTGTTGGTTTTGCCTCTGGCTTTTCGTGTGTCCCATGACAGTGCTCAGCTATGCAGGCTAAAAGGATAACTTTCTTTCTACCTCACAAAAATGCTTGAGTAAATGACTCTTTTTAGGTTTTATGATGGTACAGAATCTACCAAGTGGCTGTATTTTTTTCCTTGGTATGTTTTTGGGGTTTTGTTTTTTTGTTTGCAGTGTTTTTTGGGGTTTTTTACTGTCTTTCACAGTTTTTCTTTGTTCTTGTTGGTTGGGTTTTTCTTGAAGGGAAATTCCTAATAGGCTTTGTTTTTTTCACTTCCCTTCTTCATTTGTTCCTCTTTGATGTTAGTTTTTAGTAATTTGTATAAGAACGGCATATGAAGAATGGTAGAAAGAATTTTAATGCCATTCCTTGGTTATAATTAAGAAAAAAGTAGGAATATATTTCCTCGTGTATGTCATTTATAACAGCTTGGGCAATTTTCTACTGTGCTGCTGACTGATCACCTTTGGGGATATGAACTCTGCACATGCCCCAGTCAGACTCCAAACTCCTTTTTTGAGTTTTTGACTCTGTCTCACCACTTACCCTCTCTCCTGAGCCATGTTAACGGTCTCCAGCAGTGAAATCTTGACTGAAGTGTTATTAGCACCGAAATATAATTGTGCATGACAGCGAGTTCCTGCCACCTCCTGCTGCTCACGTGGCTGAGCTGACAAGAATAAAGTTTGCTGGCAACAGGCAGCTGTCAATTTGTATCATGACACTGTGAGTCCTGGTCACCTGAAAAGGTCTGGCAGCTGATAGGAGGGCAGCCCTTGGACTCCCTGACATTATTGAGAGTTCAAAGAGAAACAAGTCTGCCTGGGTCATGACCTTGATGAGAAGGGTTCCCCTTTTGTATAGCAGAGTCTTCAGGAGAGGCTGAGCTGCAAAGAAGAGCGTTGTGTTTGGGAAGCTGTTGTGTTCCAGCACCCTTGGCGTGCATCTAAACTCTTAAGAATTGTATTTCCTATTCCATGCTGAAGTAGTCACATCTTCTGATTTTTATTTCCCTCCCTGATTTGCTTTCTGAGTGAGGAAACTCATTTTTCTGGGGGGAAATCTAGGTGCAGTGTCTGGGCAGTTTCTCTGAGAGTGGCAGAGGCTGTGCCAGCCCGGCTCCTGTCCCAGCTCTCCCTGCACAGCATCCCAGCCCTGTCCTGAGCCCTGTTCCTGCTGCAGGACGAGCCTGGCTGATTGCTGAGAGCCATGGCAGCCCTCAGAGCCTGCTTTTTGCACCTTTGTGTTTGTGGGTGACCTGAAGAAGTGCCCCAACCCACTCCCCTTAGGCTTCCTCCCTGGCCTGGTTTGCTATGGGGTTTCTCAGGCTTTCACAGAGCCCAGGCAGTCCTTAGATAACCATCGAGTGAACAAATCGGGCTCCTATTTCCATCACAACGAAATGGAAATTGGTTACCTCACTCCACTGTTGTTTCTCTAAAAAATCACTGTAATAACAGTGCTTAATTCTCTGGCTTGCAGTGTCCCAAGAGCGAAAGAACCTTTTTTAACAGTCCCTTCTGGTCTGGAAAAGATGGGCCTTCAACAGCAGCTGCAGGCACCTGGCTTGGAGCTTTGTCCTCCCAGGAGTGAGCTGCTACAAATGCTTCACACCGCAACTGCTCAAACATTCTCTCCCCATCTTTCCTCCAAAAAAAAAGGTCAAATCTTTCATATCCAGACCCATCAAACTAAATAACCTGAGCATAAGCCTCACTTTCCTGACCTGCAGGACTATCTAATGTACATTCACCCCCTCTCCCATCCTCATAATGTGTTCCACATCCAGTTGTTATTATTTTGAGACGTCCATCTCTGTTTTACCTGAAGGAGGTTCAAACATTTTCTCATAGCAGGCTGGGCTTTTCCAAGATGTTGCACAGCTCTTCATCCTTTTTCCTGATCAGAAAGTTCTACTGCACTTACTGCCTCAAATTACTGCGTGTTTTGAAAGGCCTAAAGCAAAAATGGACTTTCATAGTTAGATTATATATAGCCAGGAAAGATCCCAGAGAGTGTGCTAAAAATCAAAAAGGTATTATTCACTTCCTTAAAGCATATTAAGATCATGGAGACCTCTTTTTCCCCCTACAGATTAGTGCTGCTCCCTCACAAACTCCCAAAATCAAACTCTGGATGCTCAATCATGGTTTGTGAATAGCTCAATCTAAGCTGCATTTTTTTTTTGTCAAAAGAATATACTGTCCCAAAATTACATCTAAAAGGCATAATTTCTGAAAGAAATGTGATGTAACTAGCACTTGAGAACAGGGTCAAAATGAAATATAAATTTGCATGAAGGTGACTTGTAAAAAAGGTGATCTCATTATTTTCTATGCATATCCTTAAAAATATGGATTACAGACTAAAGTTTGATGAACTTTTGAGTGGCCAAGGCCACCTTCCTTTTTTGCCACCTACTCATCCTGAAACATCCCCAACAAGGAGTTTTGAATACAAGAAATAGAATATAGTTTAAAAGAAAAAAAATCTCTGGAATTTTTTTTCTCCACTTCCTTGAAAATTCTTTCCAAGAATGATACAGCACAAGGTACTCACTATGGAGGCAATGAGCCCCTCCAAATGGAACACAAAAGGAAGAACTTCCTTTGTAATGCAGGAGAAGGGAATAAGAGTTGGTTTCCTTTTGTTTCCTATCCACTCCATATTTAAAAAAGATTGTGACATAGTTTCTTCTTCTGCAGAATAGAAAATTGCTACTTGTAATATTTTTTATGAAGCTGTCTTCATTCATTAATATTTATAAAGTGGTTTGAGATCTCCAGAGAGCTGTATCCTGTAAGTGAATTTTCACTCCCTCTACAACCAAAAAAGTATTAATAATTATTAATACTATTTTTTAAATTGCTTGATCACCTGAATTGGAATAGTAGATACTATTTTTCATTTAAAAAAACCAAAAAACCCCCAGTTTCCATCTTTGCATTCTAAAAGCTGTCTAAGGCAACAGTGCTTGCAATTTGATTTTTTGGGGTATATCCACAAATTCAAAAGGTGAAAAATACATTTATTTTTCCTTTTGGGATCTCTATTATACCAAATAACAATACCCTTGGATTTAACCACTGTAGCTGTTACAAAAACTTCGCCTCTGCTATACAGAGATTTGTTTTTTCAAACACTGCCATTTAGACAGGTATTCAGGATATTCCACTTCCCTTTCTCCTTCTTGCTGTTTTTTCAAATAGGCTGTGATTTTTATCATGGGTTATCCTACTGTAAACACACAACTTTAATTTCCAAGGGCATCTTCCTTCCTGACTCCTGTGGTAATCCTCAACCCACACACTATTGGTTTTCATTTCCTTTTAAATGTCAATTTTAAACCCTTAAGTATTGAGTCCAAATTAATATTTTATATGGGCTCCTTATTCCTGATATGAAGTAAATTGTCTAGAATAGGTCATTTATGGAGTGCTGGACATTTCTCTACGACAATAGCTCTGAAAACATTTCCCCTCTTGCTTGGTTGCTGCTCTCCCCAGGAGTTCAGCTGACACCCCCAGCTCTAACATGGCAGGAACCAGAGCGTGCTCTGCTTCCAGCAGGATGCTCAAAGTGCCAGAAAGAAATATTCAGTTCTTCCACAAAGGAAGCATTTAGAAACAAATGGCACAGCAGTGATGTTCTCACTTTGTGTCTGACTTGGACTCTAGCTTGGGTAGGCTGGAAGGGCTGTGCTTTGTGAAAACAATGTATTAGAAAAGGTAAAATCAGTGAAGAAATGTCATCTGCGACTTCGAGGTAAAAGAAAAAACGATGCCACAATCCTCTGTTTTCTTCCTAGAGATGCTTTCTATGATGTGAAACGGGAAGCAGAGCTGTGCCCAAAGGTCATGGAAAGCAAAAGAAAATATTTCCTTAATGAAAAGGGCAGTGCTTTTCATAAATTTTCCTTCACTGGCCCGATTTCTTCCTGCTTTTATGTGAACCAACTCTGAGTGCCAGATAGTAAAAGTAGCATCTCAGAAAGGTCTTATTTGATATGAAATATTTGCCTCTACTTTAACAACAAAGTCCTGCAAATGTTAAATATTTTGGCAAAATCATACCTAATCCAACATTATACAACACAGTAAAATCATTCTGATAGTGGAAATCATGAAATATATAAGCTTCCCGTGGCTAAAACAGAAAAAGCACCTCCTTGTCCCTCAACAGGGGATCTGTGCTGTCTCAGAGAATTTGTTTCCAGTAACTGTGGACATATTGCAGAATCAGAGAACAGGAACAAAAACCAATTTGTTCTGTACTCTGATCTCATTTTTCACATTCATATATATATAGCAACAATAGAACTTTCAGCTTTTAACACACATAATGATGAATTTCAACAATATAACACTTAATGCAACATATTGGTGCATCTGTTGAGGCTCAGTCTAAATGTTATTTTTTATGAGTAGTACTGTGTTCTCAAAATCTCCAGGAACTAGACTCCTTAATAGCCAAGGGGAAACCATAAGAAGGGGATGCAAACTGATGTTTTGGCCGCTTCTAAGAACATCAGCTGAGCTTTATCAGCACGTTTAAACAAGCCAAAGCCCTGTTTTGATAAGAATTACTGTATTTTCATAAATTTGTCTAATTTAATTATCTGCTAACATTAGGAAATCATGTAACCCTTGTAACTGAGTCGGTGTTGGGAATCAGCTATCACTACTGCTAGGACTTGAGACAGAGGAAACTGAAAAATCCAAATCGGGACAGCAGTTTAAATTCTGACTTTTAGTCCACTATGACTGAGGTCTGCTTTTACATAGAAAATTCTCAGACTCAAAGAGCACTTTGGGTCTGAATACCTTTCCTTGGCCTTATTGCTGTCACATTAACGTGTCACCACAGCACTTGGAGAGGCAGCACATCCTCCAAAAGCTTTACTCAGCTTGTCCTTGACCACACACAAATTTGGCAGAGGGTGCAGGCAAAGTTCCACGACCTCTTTCAACAGCCACATCTTCCCAGCAGCAGCAGCGGAACGTGCTCAGGTGACTTTGAGACGCTTTGTTGAGGCTGTGCCCACTCCCTGCTTGGAGCTCATTTATCTAAATGAAGGAGTTACTTTGAGCATGACAGCGGGAGAGGAGGAACGGCCTGTAGCCTCTGCTTGTTTTATTTTATTCTCATCCCTCCTATTATCTCGTCTGGTAACCTTGGTTAAGCCCATTAACCTCTTTATGGCCCTGTGTCACCTCCCGTGTGTTGTCCCCTTAGTTTGAGTCATTAGGAGAGGTGTGTACACACACTGTGGGCTCACCAGGGCCCTGAACGCCTCGGCAGGAGAAGTGCGAGTAATTGAGGTAACCCATCAACAACCAATAAACCAACACCCAACCATCCATGCCTTTTAATTTTCAATCTAGTTAATGCTTTAATTATTTTACTCCCCTTCCTCTGCTTATTGTTGTCTCTGTGTACGTGGGAATATTCAGCTTTGTTCGTGCATCGAGCCGCCGCCTGCTCCGGTGAGGTTTGAACAGAGGTGGGGCTGGGCCTTGGTGTGAGCCAGGTGACATTGCCAGGGTGCAGAATATTCCCCAGAGAAAGGCTTCACATGGCTGATATTGAACTGTGAGGGTTTGTTCTTTTTGGGTATTTGGCCTTTCAAAGAAGTTAAAAATCAGCAGGGCTCTATTGGGTGCTCACATTCTGCTATGGAGCCTGTGGCCATTTGAAACAGAAAATGTGATCTTTCTTCTTACAAATGCTCCATTCCATCCTAAGTGGTTGTTTCCATCTTCTCTAACAATCCATCAGAATAAAAAGTTTGTTGTACTTCAAAATTTTTATCAGATTTTTTATGAAACAAAGATGGTATTTTCATGCTTTTTTGAATTAAGACATGCATTTTAATTAAGATTGAGAATTAGTGCTTTCTTAGTCTTTTTAGGTTTGATTTTCCATTTTTTAACCTTTTATGCGACTATTTCTCGATATTAATATTCGTAACACAAAGATCTACTTTAATTACCACCTCCTTTCACTGTCTCATCTCTGTATGCATGGCTTTAAACGTGTAAATAAAAATTCATTATAGAAAATCCAAAGCAAATAAATTAAGAAATGAATTGTTGGATTTTATTTCTATATGTTCTTTATTAGGTGGTTTGTTGTTCTAATATTTCCTGATGGGTTTGCTCTCACTTTGCTTGGATATGTGCTATTTCCTTTAAATAGTTCATCTTTTTATTGAGTTAGTGAGGAAACTGCTCGTATCTTAAAGCACTGGATAAGGATAAACTCTGCCTTGTTCACCTTGTTCAGACTAAGATATTTGTCTCACTTTGCCAGTATCCTATCATCTTTCTGATTTTATTAATAGTTCATAAACCCCAAATTTATTTGCAGAGGAAGGCCCAGATATCTTCTTGGGGTCATTTCATAGACAGAGGTCCAGAGTAAGCCTTTAAATCCAGTCTTATCATCTCTTTTGCTGAGGTTTTTATTTCTGCAAAACTTTGTAAATCACTGCTTGAGATTCCCAGTGTTTATGTGCATGTTTGCACTTTTCTGTGTAAATTAGTATCTCCTCAGTTAGAGAAATCTCTTGCAATGATGGATTACAGGCGCAATTTGAGAATATGGCTTCAAAGGCTTTGTGTGCTTTCTCTTTTGAGTGAGAACAGGTTCCTGCCTGCATCTTCCTGCCTAGAAACACTTAGGTAAATTGTAGTTAATTAATTTAATGGAGTCTAATAGCATATCCAGATTAATTGATCAGTTATATTTGAAACTGATTGTTTCTCCCTGTTTACAGCCTGGAAGATTTGGTGGAAAAGATCGAGCAACTTTTGGAGGGTTAAAAGTATTTCAATTTTGAAATCCCTGGTTCTCATAGTTGAGACATTGATATTTTGAAGGGCAAATTCACTAGTACAGTCCATGTAGGCACAGTTCGAGAGTGACTGAGGCCACAGAGTAAGTACAGAAGATTGGAGTTCATTTCTGTCTCATTTACTCTGCTCTTGCCACAAATATATCTCATGTAATGGCCTTACCCAGAAGCAAGAGTTTTAAAACTTTTTAGAATTTCTGATCTTTGGGGGTTTTTTCCCTCTCCTCAGATAGGCTTGGATGCCAGCATAAAATATTTATGGCAATTGCCGATATGAAATCTAAAGCAAGAGCAGAAGAAAAAAGCACAAGTGTGGGTCATTCCTAGTTCTATTCACACAAAGCCGAGAACCACTCTTCCAAACAGAAACACAACGGTTCATCTTAAACATCCTATCACAAGGAATGTTCATTTGGTGGCTTCACTCTTTATTTTAGCTCAGATCCATTCCTAAAGACAAAAAGGACTTTACATCCTATTTTTGTCCTTCTCCAAAGTGTTCCCAGAGCCCCTGAGCTCCCCGGGGCTCAGCAGCAGCAGCAGCCCTTGGTGCGGTGCTCCCAGAGCTTGGGGTGAGCTCTGGTGGCTGCAGGGCATCGACCCAGACAGCTCCTCATCCCCTGGCAGCCTGCAGCTCCCTTCCAGGGCTTTGGTCCTTCACTGCAGCATGTGTCAAATCTCAGCAAACAAATAGAAAGTCTTCAAGCTGCTTACTGTTTAAATATTTCATCATTTTCCCCCCTCATAAATATAGATGTAGTCTAAGCGTGGAGAAAATAGAAAAACCAGCAGGTGTAATATTCTGCCCGAGTCAGTGGAACAGCTTCATGACACCTGGGCTTCCTTTGTAACCTTTATTACATTTTGCTACTCTGCAGCATACTGTTAAAGCAAATCCTGGTCTCTGGTTGCAGGTTCATCCTGCTTTTTCACAGAGATTTTTTTTGTACTTTCTTGACCAAATTGAAATCGAACAAAGAGCTTTTAGGAAATCATGCTACTGATAAAGTACATGGTAGTTCATGAAAAAATTATTTACTCTCCTGTTTGAATGGAAAACCAGAGGCAAACCTGAAGGAGAGCCCTGACTGAGCTTTTAAGAGCTCCCACTTCATGAGTGAGGACTCTGCAAATGTCCCAGTGCTTGGGGTTCCCCCTGGCCATTGGCACATCAGCCTTTTAATTCCTGATATCCATGGATTGCCATAGCCCAGTGCAGCTGGAATGTTAATGGTGCTTGGTGGTTCCTTTTTTAATTACAGCTTCAAGAAGGCAACCAACTTGCAACTAATGTAAAATATTTATTACACTGAGTTTTGAAACATTCCACTTTATTAATAAAAACCTCATGGGGTACTCTGGCTGTATAATGTGTCAATACATTAGAAGGCAAAATTAATTTCTCTAAAAGTTATCAAGAGGAGCTAAATACAAATGTTTCTCTGTATCTATCCCTACACCAGCATTAGCACAATTTGAACTTTTTACCAGTTGTCTTCAATTTTCTCAGTATCCAAAATGTATTTAATGTATTTTGATAATATATTTAACATAAATGGCCCAGTGAGGTTCTGGGCAATGGTTTTAGACCTGCTGTATGAAAGGTGTCCTGCTGAATTTCTGCACGTTTATGCTGGAACAGATTTTTTTTTCATCATGCTCCTACATGGCAATGATGAGTTGGTTCAAAATGTGGAAAAAAATATTTGAGTTATTCTGCATTTTCATCTTTATTATGGTAACTGCTCTAAATATTTAGATCAATTTTAAGAATCTCTTCCTCCCTTACACACTTCATAATTTTCTCCCATCTTAATCAAATCTGCCAGCCCTTGATTTTATATTCTTTGGTTTCTATTGCCACTTTCCTTGAGACCCTACTTATACTTTCTATCCATTGCTATTTATCCCTTTTCCCTGCATTTGCTGTAATAATATCCTTTTACATTGCCTAAATAGCTGCATTCACTTGTGCTGTGAAACACATTGTTTTGGTTTTGTCATCAGTTTTTAGAAAGTTGAGTTTTGCCATTCTTGGTGTCTTATTTTGAGCATTGAGGAAAATGCTCTTAAGCAGTTGCCAATTATAATTCATTATTTTCCATTTGAATTGAGCCTCTACTAAGATATTATCTTTATTTTTTCCCTGCTTAGCTCTTTCTCCTAAGTTATTTGATTCATGATATTTTTCATCTTTTCCATCTTTATGGAATTAGTCATTTTAAGGAGAAAGGCCAGAAGAATTGCCCATACTCAGGGGCAGTAATCTGTCGCTGTTGTACACGACACGGAGCCAGCACACACAGGCAGCCTGTTGAAGAAGCGAAAGAGAGAGTGAACTTTATTTTTCTTTCATTATATACCTACTAAAAAACTCACAGTTCATTGGAGGAAATCTTGTCACGCCCAATTCCCAAACACACCGTGTAGTGAATCCAAAACAGACCTTGAAAACAGGTGTTCATGTACTATTTACAAGAACTATATCATTGTTTGCTCAGAATATGTGGGAAGGCAGAATTTCTCATGAATACTATGAAAAGCAGAAGAAACTATTAGTTTTCAGCATCCACAATAATCTTTTCCAGAAAGGTCTGGATGTAGTTCAGGTTGAGAAAGAGAAGGGAAATGAAGGAAAGAACCTTTCCAATCAGATGTGCTTTCCTCGGAACTCTGACCTGCCACTACAGCCCTAATGTGTATTTTTGAGGTAGGAGTCCTTCTCCTGTGATTTCCAAAGTTCTCCTTTATTTCCAGCAGGGGGATTTCCAGACCTTGACCCCTCAGATGGAGCTCTCCTGTGATTGTACAAGTTTCTCTGCACACATCCCAGTCAGGTGTTGATGTTTCTCTTCATCACCTCCCCTTGGGGGTTTTGATGCTGTGCAGCAGAAGTTAACAGGGCCTTAGCCCTTGTTCAGCTGTGCTATGGATCCACGGGCATTCCAGATCTCCTGTTTCTGTTATTTAGGGTCCATTAGTCAAATAGAACCTTTTTTAAACAGTTCCCCCACGGAAAAATACAATGGGATCACACAGTGTTATGGGAGCCTCTGACTGTCTCTTTCTCTGAACTCTTTCCAGACACATTTGGCACTGAAGTGGCAGCCTCAAAACAATTGGTTTTCTATAATTTGGGTTCATATTAAGAAGGAAAACAGTTGCCCAAGAAGGAGTCTAGGAGTGCCTGTTTTATAGGATTCCAAGGAATCCTCATGGAGGAGATTTTATAAATGGTGACCTGTGCAAACCTTTCAGCCCAGCTGATGTTATCTCAGATGGCACCAGTCCCTCACAGGAGGATCTCGAAGAGCCCAAGCCTCATTAGTTATTACAACCACAGAATTAATTGACACAGAATATTATTATGCCTCCCTGTTGTCCCACAGCCTTCTCTCCAGATTTATTTTAACATCACTTTTGCAATTGTGTTCTTCCCACTGCGTTTCAGTGGTGTCAGCCAGGTTCCAGGTGTGTTCATGAAGGGGCAATTCCAGTGGTGCTCCTGCATTTCTCAGGCATCTCATGGGGAGGTTGTCTTTCCACATTCCAGTGCCCTGGATATATTCTATTCTCAAGATCTCATTTAGACTAAAATTAATGCTCCTTTTTTTAAAAAAAATTTTTTTAAAAATTATTTTTCATTTTCCCATTTGTTGTGTTTTTAGTGAAGCTTCTGGCTGCAGCGAATCCCCTAAATTCCACCCAAGTACGTGTCCTTGCAGGTCTCACTTACTGCTCCGTTGCTGCCATCTGGGAGTCCAGGTGTCTTTAGGATGTGCTGGTGCTGTGCACGTGTTCCATACATTTCCACCTCTTCCCTAGTGAGGATGTGAAAAGCTGATTGGCCCCAACTCCTTCTCAGGAGCCACAGTAAAAAGTAAAATACTTTGAATTTTCTATTTTGTTTTGTTTTGGTTTTTTTTACTTTTACTGCTACAGGTCTTATTTAAGTTGAAATTAGGAGGTCTGGGGAGCTTTAGGGGTCTTTTTGGGGAAGAATCATGTAAATTCCTTTCGAGTTAAATTCAGTGGGAGTCGTGCTGGGCTGGCACAGAAACCAGGACAAGTAGAACTGTGTTAGTACAGCTCTGTCTGGGTTAAGTAGCTTTGCTGAACAGCAGGGCAGAGGAGGCTGATCAGAGGACTGTGCTAATTCAGTTAAATCCTTTTCCATTTTGGAAATGTCACATTTAGAGCTCGTATATTTCTGTGTAGTGCTGTATTTTGTCATGCAAACATACCCCGATAAATCTTTCAATTCTAAGGTCAGTGACCCTTTCATGGATGAAACCACATTTTTTTTTCCCCAGCTAAAGCATCCAGATAGCATTGTGCAGAATAAAATACAAAGTGCTGAACCCAGGCCCAAGGGCAGCACTTTCAGCTGATGTCTATTATGCATGTATATGTGTGAAGGTACCTATAATGCCATGACAGGCTTTTAGAGGCTTCTCATCTACGTTTTTCTTACCCCTGAAATATATGATTAGGAGCCTGACTTCATTTCCTGAATCCAAAAAGCACATATCTTTGTCCTATGCTTTTAAGCATCCTTTCATTTGTGCTCATTTGCAGTCTGTTACAATTTTTTGAGAGTTGTGTGCATACATTTCCGAGCAGAATGGTGGCTTTTCTTTCTGCCTGGACTGTCTTCCAGAACAACTGCTCGTGTGGCAGGAGGGCACAGATATCTCCATGGATCTAGATAATCTGTGATTATGAAAGCTATTCAAAATTTTTCTCAATTCTTTCCTTTTTCTATATTGTCTCCTGTACAATCCTTTTTGGTCCACTTGGGACAGTGTTGAAGCCTTTATGTTTCACCCTCCACATGAGAGATCTTCCAGTGAACAGAGCGTTCATTTTGAGGGAGGAACGGTTCTTACTGCAGCTCCTGTTCAAATCCCAAATGCAGGTGTATGATCATGGCAAGGATTTGTGTTTGGTGTCTGCATGTGTGGTTTTAATGTTTTAACAGCTGAAAATCAGACTGCTTTCAATTTTCACTTTCTGAATCCCACATAAGCAAAGGGATTTATTTTTCTTGATTGCTTAATTAAGTGGGATGTTCACTGTGGAAAGCAGAATATTCCAAATTCTTAATAGCTTAGAAAGCTTTTAGAAAACTTGTGATTTGATGTGAACAGAGTCAAACAGAGGAAACTTACTTTCTTTAACCAAATTCAATTTGGAGGGCCTTTAAGAACTAATTAACTAAATTAATTGCTATTGGTTTCACTGAAGCAGATGATGATAACAGTTGTGTGTCTTGCAGTCCTGCCACTCTTACTCCTGCAATGCCAGAGCTCGTGGGAATTTTTAACGACAGAGATAATAAAACAAAACAAGTCTTCCAAACTCTTTGCTTGCTTTGCAGCACGTCACTGCCAAGCCTGCACAAACTGCAGAATCCTCGTCTGCTTTTGTTTCTCCTGCTTCAGCAGCTCAGATGTAACTTTGAAAATGATTCTGGGGGTGGTTTGGTGAGGACACAGCAGCTATTACTAAGTGGGGCTGCTGCAGAAGTGATTCTTGAAGGTACATTTGGAAGATTAAGTTTAAAAAAAAAATTCTACTGGAACATTTCTGCAGACATGGAGAGACAGATTTAATGATGACTACACAGGAAAATGCTTTGAGAGTGTTAAAGGCAGGAAAGTGTTGAATGACTACTTTGTGAAGATCTGTTCAAGGCAGTCCTTGGGGATGGTGCAGGGATGCACTTCCCTCAGCAAGGAGCTGGAGTTTGAATTAGAGATGACTGAAGCTACTGTTCTTAAATGTATTTACACACACATGCACACACACATGTAAATACAAACTCCAGCAAACAATCTGTTAACAGCCAGAGAACTAAAGCAATACCATTTCCCCTACATCTCTTCTTTTCGTCTCAATTTTATCCATAAGGTTGGTAAAAGTATCTGGTTTTTTTCTTATGACAACAGTATTTCCTGGGTGTTTTGAATTGCTTTTGTTATTATCTGTCTAGATTCCCTTCATTCTTTCCCTTTTCTCCTTACTTTTATTCTTGCATTCTTTTTCCTATTATTCGGTCAACTCTACTTTTTTCTCCATTGTCTCCCCACTCATACTCTGCTTTTTGAGCTCTTGGCTACAAATACAAGATTCAAAGGGCAAATCTATTAAAAGAAATGGCAGTACCTTTATAGCTCTCTCAGAAAAGAAGAGAGAGATGTTTGCCCTCCTCCCACTCGAGTGATTCCACCTGGGAAGCTGACAGTTCATCTGCACAAATACACCTTCTACTTCCCCTGACTGATGGAGGCAGTGGTGCCGGGAAAATTTCAGGATGTGCCCCACTCCACGTGAGAATTGCAGAGGCCCTAAATTCCTTCAAAAGGATGTCCATTACATAAGCAAACAGACAAATAAACGCCTTTAGTTAGGAAGATTGCCTGTTCTGCATGCTGCTCCTGGAGTTTGGCTTCACGCAGTGGACAGGAGCCTGGAGTGAATTTCCAGCTGAGGAAAGACTTGTCTTTAGTTTTTCCAAGATGCCCCCAGCAAAGGCATCTACCTTGCAGAAATAATTTTCTTCTGCTGAATTTTCCCTCTGTTTACTAGTGGCCAGTGCTGAAGCCTTGGGCAACCTCCAGGTTTTTGGTTTTTATACTTTTTGAACACCTCCCACAGCTTCAGTTTTTTCTGTTGTTCCTGTTGGGTCTTTGATGATTTGTGCATTGCCACTGCAAATGGGAAATTCCAGAGACTCTGAAGCAATGCCTGCTTTCTCCTGTGGGGTGGTTTAAAAAACTGCCAATTAAAAATAATCTTAATCAAAACTAATTGATTTCACAAGTCAGTTTAAAAAAAAAAAAAAGCAAAGCATGATCATGAGCATAAAGGTGGAGCAGAAATATACTTAATTATTGGGGCTTTTTCCACTGCAAACTCTGTCCTTGTAAAATGTTACCCCAAACTGACCATACTAAAATTACTCATATTGCAAACATGACAATCTTGCCAGCACTGTAGTTTCAGTTCCAGCACAAATTTATGCTTTGCTGGGGTCTCTGAGAGCCTCAGCACTGTCATTTTTGCATTCCTGCCCTGCTATACTTGTGGTCTGCCTACAAATCTATACAGCCATGACACCATGAATATACCTTGAATTGCTGTCACCAGAGCTGAATCCCAAGGATTTGCCTTGGGCAGAAGCAGTATTTACCCTAAGTGCTCTTTCTGGCCTTTTTACTGCACAAATTAGTTTTCATTTTGGACCCAACTTGCTCTATCAGTTCAATCCAGCAGACTGAATGTTGCATGAGTCTCTGATGCTGGCAGGGTATTTTGCAATGAGGTTCTGCACCTCTGCCAGTCGGGCTGCTCACTATTTCATAGCAATCTCTTTTTTAGAACTGGTAAATCTTCATGCAGAAAGAGGAAAATATAGTCAGCATTCCAGTAATTGTTGTTTCTCACTGCAGAAGGGGTTTACAAATAGCACGACAATGTTGAAGGTAAAATTATTTTTAGATGCTCTGCTGTGAGTTCGAGCAAGCTCTGGCCTAAAATCTATCAAGGAGAAGGTCAGGCAATGCTTTATGAATGTAATGGGGCTCCAGTTGTAAAAATCTGCTGCAGGAATCCGAGGCAGAGATGGAGGGATTCAGCGAAGAGCTGCACTAAAAATGCAATCCAGCCTGCAGCTATTATTCTTAAAGAGGGAGACATAACCCAGCCCTGACACCCAGGCTATTACACCTAGCAAAACGAGTTTCCTTTTGAAGCAGTTTATTAATTAAGTCAGAAATAACTGAGGGGGAAAAATGAAGATATTTTCTGCAGGAAATTAAAGTAGAAATATAAACAAGTTCAGAACACTCTATTTATTTCCAATTAATGAAATTTAATTTGGAAGATAGAATGAGCTTCCAATCCATGATCCTTATAGCCCAGTGTGTTGTCTGGAAACAGAATTCATTTTAATTAGTCATAAAAAGTATTTAAAATCTTCCAGTATCAAACCCCCCATAAATTTGGGACTCTATTCAGAAAACAAGGAGGGCATTACTTTTTTAAAAGACTATGCTGAATATTTTTAGTAACATTGATGACAAAAACATATATAAATCATGTATCCCTAGCCTTTAAATATCCTCCTAATATCTACAGCAGTTGGAAAACTGCTCCCATTGTTGTTGCATCATGGAAATGTTAAATTTAAATCTTCCTTCCAGCAGGAAGGTTTTTTGCAGGTCTCTTCCAGTTTTTCTACCACTGTCTGCCACAGGAAAGCTCTTGGGCCTAGCACAATAATCTAAGGTAATCCTCTAGGGAGCAGCACTATTAATTAACTGCTTGCATCTGCCCATGCCACAATTAAGTCTGTGACTAACAGGAGACGCTTTTTAAACCCCACGGACTCCATCGGCCACCAGGGGACATCCAGGAGTTCCTCAACCAGTGCGTTCAGTCCCTGGAGCTCAGATTCACCTCATTTTTCGTGTCAGCCTTCACTGACACAAAAACCAAACATCCCCAAAATCATTTCCAGGCTTTAACCTTCCCATATGGCACAACATGGCCCAACCACCGGGAGAGCTCTGCTGGCTCCTGACGCACAACATCCCAATTAAGTGCCCCAAGGAAAGCAGCAATTCCTCCTTGGTTAATAACAGCCTTCACCCAAGCAAGTCTTTGCTTCAAAGGATCTTTTAATAAATGGGAAGTAAAGCCTGAGAGGAGGAAAGAGCTCCTCAGAACTATAGGTACTTTGTTACAGATGGTTAAAGTGGAGAATTGTTGGCTTAAAAATGAAGCTTTCAGTAATTGGAGAGTCTCTCCAGAGACGCCCCGTGGTGCTGCACACACACACACATGAACCAGCACTGGCGTGTGCACGCTTGTCTAATGCACATTCCTTGCTTCTTTTTAAAAACCATACTTGAAACAGCAACAATAACAATAGAAAGGTTTTTATTTATAGCTCATTGTCCTGCGCTGCGTCACAGAACTCTTCAGATGTGGTGGGATTTTATTTCGTGGCAGAGGTTAGTGGCAAGCAAGCTGCAATTAAAAACTTTCTGTGAAAAATCAAGCTCAGTTTTATTCTGAAATTAGAATTCTTGCTATCATCTCACAACTAAGACCTACTTATTCTTCTGGATAGACAAGTCTACTGTGCACAGTGGTCCCCCTCTTAAAATCTGCATTTGCAATTAACTGCAGAATTGACATAAGGTGGTAGCAGGACTAAGTTTTTTTTACTAAAGTACTTTTTGATAGTGATTTTTTGTATGCACACACACGTTCCTAAGAGATAACTCTGCTCTTCTTTCCATGAGATCATTCCTTAATTACTTTACACAGCTGAATAACAGATGCATAGCAACAATAGATCAAGAAAAGGCATTAAAGATATTCTCTATAAAATAGTTCCTTTCTAACGGGTGGTGCTGGGGAGACCACGGGAAGTGGCAGGAACAGGAGTGCATAATTTGCAGGCCAGAAGAGCAGCCAGGGGATGTGTGACTGTGCAACATGACAACATGTGCCAACCCACCTCAGCAGCCTTTCCTGTCTGACCTCAGCTCTGTGTCCATAACATCACCCACAATATCCATTTGTATTTCTACAGACATTCGGGGGGGCGCTCCTTGGCTCTCCCTTCTTCACAGAGAGCTGAGGAATCCTAGGGCAAACCAGCAGCAGAACAGGAAAGGCAGAAAGAAATTTGTAGGAGCAGCATGGTGATTACTGAAAGGATGTCTCAGTGTGGGAAAACACGTTTTTATTTCTCAGTGTAATGCTGATTTCAGGAGTGCAGTTGTTGGAGACATGAAAAAAATGGTGCTTTTTTTCACCACAGTCTATCCAAACAGCTAAAGACATAATTCCATGTTAACTGAGCTCCACAGCATCCTTGTGGGAGGTATTGATAAAATGTGCATATGCTTCCAGTGAAGCACCATGGGCCAAAGAAAAGATTAAAAACTTTGGTTCACAAGCTGTAGTTATGAGGACCTTAGAAAGATTTCGTGAACTCTGTACATCTCTTTGCCATAGAACCAGGTCACAGTGTTAAAGGTCAAAAAGCATCCCAGAAAAAGGGGTGGAAAAGACCCTGGAAAAGGGGTGATTGATCCCTACAGCTGAGCAGGTGTAGGATCAGCAAGGAGAGAGACGAGGGAGGACTGGGGTCAGTCAAGAGCACCTCTAGCTCTGTCCTTGCAAGGCTGTTTGCTGGGGTTGAAAGCTACCTGAACATTATCTGTCAAATGCATCTCCCAAGAAAATATAAATCTGGTGTGGGAATGTTGTGTGAGACAAGGCTCCTTGGCTGATTTTTTTGTAAGTTTTGGCTACATGTGTTATACAGTTAAAGGATTAGGTTTAATTAAACTTAAATTGGGACCTGCAGTAGTTTCATCTTTAGCTGCAAATCAGTAGCACTCCTTGCCCTTGTGCTCCAATACAGGATGGTAGATCCTTTCTGCTTGAGTGTTTTATAGTTTGGATTGTAATAAAATACCTCACAGGCAGTAATTGCTGGGTAAACTGGGGAAGGTCACACGATTTATGGGATAACTATAACTTCTGAAAATGGGAAAAGCCTCCATCAGACTGCGTACTGGCAACCCAGTTTGCCAACATGAAATGCTGATACAAATGCTTATTTTAATATTATAAATGCTTAATTTACAGTCCCAGCTGCTCTGAAGTGGGCTCAGCACAAAGGGAAATCCCGATTCTCACCCTTCCCATGGGTTACATCCTGGGTGCTCTGATGTTGGGTTGAGGTCTGGGAAGGGTTTGTCTTCTACTTTCTGAAATTCTGCCATTATAATTGCATGTTTGCTGTTCTGCCTGCCATAAAATGTGAAAATTTAAATGAGACTTTCTAATGTTTCACCTCTTTGCTTGGATTCTTTATGTGCTCTGTGGCACTAGAAAATGTTTTTCACATCTGTATTTCAGAGTTTAAAAGATCAGGATGGTACATGAGAGAAACAAACACTGTTTCTCTCCTGTACCATCCTGATCTTTTAAATTCTGAAATAAACAAATTTAAACAAACACTCCTTTCCTATTCTGAAATTAGCTGCATTGACTTACGAGAGCGTTGCTTTTCAAAAACTTCTGTATTTTAAAGAAGCGTTCAAAGGCTGACCTTTTATGAATGCCTACACTTAAAAGGTCTTTTCTGTTTTAAAGCATTTGTGTGATGGAGTTGTAAAGGAAATATTAACATAATGGTGATAATAAAAATGACATCAAAATGCTAATACTGATAGACATGCAGAAATCTGTCCTTGTGCCTTCCTGATGAAAATTACTTTTTTCAGCACACCAGGGTCTGGCACAGAGACTTGCTAATTGTCATGACGGTACCAGTACCTAAAGGATTTCCACTAACAAGCTGTGGATGTGCCTTTCTCCCCCAGCAGTGCTCCTCTATTACGTTATTTGAGGATGGAGAGAAAAATCTCTCTCAACATAGGAATTATCACTGAAAATATTCAATAGAAAAAAGCTGTAATTGTGGGTTTGCACTGGCAGCACACAGATGTGAAACCCTTGCAGTAAGTTTGGGGTAAGAAAGAGCAAAGGAAGAAAAATAACATATAGGCAGAGCTTTGCCAGGACAATCATGCTGGCTGTCAGTTAGATAAATTGTTTTTATGGTGTGTTTTTACTGGGGTTTTTTAGTTGACTTTTTTTTTTTTTTCTACTTTAGCACCTGTTTTCTACTTAAATCTTCTACTTACAAGAGCAGTGAAGCCGATGAAGGGGCTGGAGCACAAATCTAATCAGGAGCAGCTGGGGGGCTCAGCCTGGAGAAAAGGAGGCTCAGGGGGAACCTTCTCATTCTCTAGAACTCCCTGAGAGGAGCTTGTCACCAGGATGGGCTCGGGCTCTGCTCCCGGGTTACAGGACAAGAGGAGACAGCTCCAGTTGCACCAGGGGAGGTTTAGATGGGCTATCAGGAGAAATTCTTTCACCAAAAATGTCATTAAGCATAGAACAGGCTTCTCAGGGATGTGGTGGAGTCACCAGCCTTGGAGGTATTGTCAAGATGTGGAAAGGGGACACAGTTTAGTTGTGGGACTCAATGATCTTAAACATCTTTCCCATCCAAATAATTCTATTATTCTACATATTTTTGGTCTATCCAGACATTTACCTCTGTTGACTTGAGGTTTTTAATCCCCATTCTCTATTGTTCTCCCTGGTGTTTACATTATTTATGTTTCCTTTGCTCAGGGAAGGAATCAGACAACACTGCTTAAGAGAGTAAATACGTTCCCCACTGTAATACCCTGGTAAAGGTATAAGGTGTATCTCAGCACTATTATGGATGAGGAAGGCAGGATATGCAATAAAAATTTTACAGCAGGGAAGTTGTGTTTACTGACCTGTATAAGCTTCAGGGATTTCATCCTACAAGTGTGGCAATAGATTTGTTTTGTGGTGCATGTACCACTCCAGCTCAGAATCGATACGAGCAGGGTGGGGTGGCTCTCTGGCATGCACTGGACTGAGCCATCCCAGGCAATCAGATTTATGTTCCGAAAAGTTCTTGTTCTTGGTATAATGTCTGGCGGCATTGAGAAATACAGGGAACGGCAGAATCCTCGGCGATGGAGTGATCTCCCACGGTGCAGCCGCCTGCCCGCGATGTTTGCAGCAGCAGCTCCTATTCCAAGCGCATGAATTGGCAACTGGAGAGCCCCACGGCACTGAGCATCACAGGAGGCACTGGTGGATTTGCATATCCATCTCCATTCCCAGGGAGCCAGGGGCTAGGTTCTGGCAGACAGCAAGGTGTGAGTCATGTTCCCACTAAATGGATTGCTCAAGGAGCCAGTCGTCTTTGAGAACTGGTCTTATGGCTCAATTATGCCACGAAATGTCCGCCGTAGTCCTCAGCTGCAGCCTCACTCCTTGGAATAGCCAGTTCCAAAAAGAAACGGGAGGTAAGAGCTTTATACACCTGCAGTGAAGCAGAGCAGGATTTGATCTGGAATCTCTGGGGGAATTCACTCGCTGCGGAACAGGTGGAGCTATTTTTGCCTGGCTGAGGGTGAGAATCCCCACATCATCACCATCTTCTCATAGCAAAGGCTCGTGAGCTGAGCCTGCTGCTCAGGAGAGTCCGGGGAAGCTGCTTTTGCAGAGGGATTCCTGCAGTCTCACAGAAATCTTTGCCCTCTTCACCTCAGCCCTCGTTTGGCACAGGCAAAGCTGATTTTCCAGGAGTAGGCATTGCTTTGTGGCTCATTTTTCATCTGTGCTAGAAAGCTCCCAGTTTACCTAGAGAGCATAATGATGTCTGGCAAAGATGCTCACAACTGTCTACGGCCACATCTGTCTCACCATGAATTAAAGTACCCTGTCATGCTGAGATCTGGAGCTTCTTCCTGGGGCAACCAGATCCTGTAGTTACCAATGCTAAAATGGAGTAGATGAGACTTTCCACTCCCTTGCTCCCTTTTTGTTGTACTGGCTTCCATTTATGGAACAGAAAGACCCAAGGAGGCTGAGACTGATGGCCTATAAAACGCTGAGATGTTGGCAAGAAGATTTATAGGACAGTTTGTCAATTATATGAAGTTAAACAACACAACAAACTGAGCGGAGTTGAACGCAACACGGTTCCTGACACAAAAAGGAAATTGTGTGAAAAAATCTTGTGTCTTGCTCTCCCAGGATTCAGAGTGGTCTCTGCATCTGTTGTCTACATGAGTTGTGCTGCATTGCCAGCCTTCACAGCCAAGGAGAGGCCTTTGGGTCCCTCCTGGACACACTGACCCAGCTCTGGCAGATGCAGCTCAGCCGGGAGGGAACCAGCCCTGAGCTCCTGCATTCATTCAGATCTCTTTCTGAAACGGCTTGAAGGGAGAGAGCATCTACCTGTATTTTCTCCTGGACAAAACAGCAGTAGTGACAAGTTTAACCCCACATGAGGGAAAAACCAATTCTTTTAAATTCAATTCAAACCAATGCAGAGTACAATTCTGTGGTATTACAGAATGTAGGTGACAGAGGAGCAGGCCTTGAAAGCCAGAGTGACCTCCTGTCTTTGGTCCTCTGGAAGAAACCCTGGGACCCATGAAACACATCCTGGGTCACCAGGGCAGTGGTGGGAGAGCATTGTGGGTTTGTGACCTGCTGGAGCTGTCAGAGGTGACAAACACTGTTTGTGACCTTCAAAGGCATTGTTCACCTGTTCCCGTGAAAGGTAATACTGTGAGACAGAGTTGGTGATTGGGGCACACTGTGGTGTGGAGTCATTTCCTGTTTGTGGGATGGTAGATAAGGATTTTTCACCGTGTAATAAAATGTCTTTGCACAGCACCATCTTCTGAAGTCCGGGACCCCTCTCAATCACTGCAGAATTCTTTTGATTTCATGGCTAATATTTCATTCTCATGCATTCAGCTCACCAATCCAAATGTCCACATACCTATTTATATGCAAGGGGAAAACCATCCATACAGGGAGGCTTCCCTACCTTTGGATGTTGCTCTCACCAGTGTGTATTGGATTTGGACTTAAAACTGATGAACCATTTACTTTAGAGAAGATTAAACCACTGGACTCAGAGAACCTGCTGTCTTCCTCAGAGCTTGCATAACTTAGCTGATAAGGAGAACTTGTTCTTTATCACAGAATTGGGTGTCTGACAAATTTTACCCCGGCCTCCATGAACGCAATAACAATTCCCAGGTCCTGAAGGTGGGATATAGAGGATACTCCAAAGGTCTCATGGGCTGGTGGGGGTATAAATCCCTTGGTACTCTGCAGGATCAAATGGAACGAGCGTTAGTTAACATGCAAGCAGCAATATGAGTGCAATAATTAGATGAGTTTCTTTCATACTGGAAACATTAGTCTTCTGGGAAGCTTGTAACTGCAAGAGCAAGGTTATCTCATGCTATCTCTGGATTAATGTACAGGTGTTTACCCAAAAAAAGCTTCAGCTAAAAAGAAAAATGGGAAAGGCTTCACTTACAAAAACAAGCCCAAATTAAGATCAGGTTCTGTGACTCATATGAAAGTTATCTTAAATAACACAGCATGAAGGGATTAGTCTACAAGAAATAATTGTTTGGGCCTTTACAACCACCAATACTCTCTCCTGCCCCTGCCCAGCTTTAAATCGAGCAGTTTATCTTAATTATGAGCCAGCCCAGAATTGACCAGACCTAAACCAAATCCCCATTAACCTCTCCTGTAATGTGTCTGCCAACATGGACCCACAGCTCCTCAGACCACACAAAAACTTGTTCCCAAGGCAAGCAGCCCTCCGCATGCACGGGTAACCTGTAATTCAGCAGCTGGAGGGATTTCTCTCCCCTCAGTGCTCAGTGACAACAGGCTGTGGGGAAGCAGGAATGCCCAGAGAGTGCTGAGATCACTTATTCACATATTTGGTATATTTGGTACTTACACTACACCTTTTTATTTTTGAATCATTATTCATCCAGGACTTCAAAAACTCCAAAACACAAGACACTTCCTTTCTTCCCCCTTCTAAGACAGAAAGTGTAACAATAGTGTTAATCTGGGGACTTTTAAATTTAAGCTGCTAAAGACAAAAACTAATGAGGTGTGAAGAAATGCAGTCCTTTGCATCTGTCTGTCAACAACTTAAATATGGGAAAAGAAAATAATCCACTTGAATAGCATCTGATTGTGTGCTTTATTTTGATTCCTATCTTGGTTCTGAGAGGCACTTAGTGCATGGAAAAAGAGAGCACTTAATCTCTGGCAAGACCAGCCCGTGTGTCTCACAGAGCATTAATTTTCAAGGACAAAATCAAAAAGAAGTGTTGCTGCTCCTGTTTCTTGGAAAGTTCCAGCAGAAGGCAGAGATGCAAGTGCTGGCAGCACATGTGGGAGCTGACACTGGAGCTGCTGGCTCTGGTTTGTGTCCCAGTCGAATCTGGTTTGATTTGCTACTACAGATGATGGGTTCAACCTGAGTCAGCAAACAGCTGGGTTTTGGTCTGAACTGTAAAAGGTCTTTGACTATTTCTCCTGTTCCTCTCCAAACAGTGACATTCCATAGGCCTAAAGCTTTCTTTTTATAGATATTATTTTCCTTTGAATATTTATTTTTAAAATGCAGTAAAGAGCATTCCGGATTTTCACTCTTTGGCCTCTGGAGCTTTGTAATACTCCTGAACCTTGTTGGAGCTACTGTTTTGGGGTTTCTTTTTAATTCTGTATTAATGCATGAAGCACATTATTCATCCTTACATTGCACCAAACCCCTCAATTTTAATTAGCTTCTTTAAGGACTTCATTCCGTACCCACTGACATTAATTAAGAAGTTCCATTGGCTTTTAGTTATCAGTCACTGCATTTGCTTGGGGCCAGATTCGCCCAGGGGAAGTGTTGCAGAGTTACCCACTGAAATATCTGCAGCCAGGAGGGTGAGCCTGGGCTTCCACCTGCCTGGCAAACACAGCTGCTGGACCCAGGGCTGCCAGGGGGCTCTTTCTCTGCAGCACCTGAGCCTCAGCTGATGAGAAACATCTTTTAAAGGGCGAGTGGTGGCCAGGGGCTGCTTAGGAAGTTTGGGGCTGTAGCTCCTCAGCCCTTCCACTCTGAGGGGTTCACTTTGAGGGCTGCCCCATCAATATTTGCTGAGTGTACCCCAGCTGTTCCCCTCTCTCAGCTGACATTGCAGGGATCTGTGACGCTCTGCTCAGCTCTCCTGGCTGCAGGGGGGATGCTCAGGGTCCATGTGGAGGTAGGAAATGTCTCATGTGAGCCTGGCAGAAGGTGTGGAAGAAGAACCTGGCTTAACAGTTACAGCCTGAGAAAGATCAGGCTAAGTTTCAATCTGAGCTTATTGTTGTTATTGTGGGCTGTAAAGCCATTGGACTGAACACAAAGAGTAAACCTGGTGACCGCAAGTGGAGCTTGGGCATCCCTGGTTGAGATGGAGCAGTTGGCACAGGAGAACTGGAGTTTCTGCCTCCAGGGTAAGTACCCAGTGGTTTTTCTGCAGTGGTTTTTTGGTGGAGGTGGTGAACGTTCAGCTAAGCCTTTCACAGCTCTGTCTCCACATCGATGTGTGTTCTGTTTTGGGTGTTCTTTCCTGCCTCAGCATTCAGAAGGGTGCAGCCTCCAGAGACTCCTGGCCGGGGCACAGGGTTTTTGTGGAGGTGTGTGGTTGGTTTTTGAGTATCCCTCCTTTCCAAGGGCAGAGGGAATGTTTGCCTTGCTGTGCTAAGAAACGGAAAGCCTCATGTGCATATTTGTGTGCAAATAAGTCAATTTTGAGAAATGAGCAAAGCAATCTGTCCTTTTAGGGAGTCTAATAAAGGGAAAGGGAATTTCAAATACACTCTTAATATTTCTTGTAGAAAACCCCCAATAAAGTAGTATTTGTCCTAGGGAGCAGCAACAATTGTTTTATCTTTTTGTCCAGCTCTTTTCTGCAAAGTAACATACTTGGATAAAGCTTGTACTTTCTATTCTTTTTTATTTACTTTTATTGTCTAACTGGAAAAGTACTCATTTCTAAACAAACTTGTAACTTTTTTTGTGCTAATACAGAAGAACATCAGTTGTTTAAGAGTTTATAGATTGCAAATATTTCTTGTAAATGTATTTAGAAAGTGATGACTATTTTGGAAAACACTGAGAGCTCATCTACTGCCTAAGGTGGATGTCACAGCTACTTTTTTTTTAAAGTTGGAATTGTTTATTTCCTGTGCTCATTAACAGAGTAGCTGGTTTTTTAAAGCAAGGCCAGATGAATTGAGCAAGAGGGCAGAATGAAGTTGAAGTCTGTACTATTTTTGTCCAACAGTCATTAATCAAATGCACTTGGAAGCAAATAGTGGCCTGATTTACTTCCCCAGTATTATGCTGATGTAACTGCATCAAATTTTGAGGAGGTTCTCTCATTTACACCAGCGTGAGTAAAAAGGAAAAGCAGGTCTTGGATCTACCTAGCAAAATGCAGTTTGTTTGCCAGGAAGGCTGGATAAAATGTAGATATCACACAGGCTCTGTGCCTCTAGCTGCTGTGCTTACCACCAGCAGCTCAAAGAGAATTATTTAATCCTTGTTTGCATAATAACTTCTGATAAATAATTCAAGAACGTATGGCCTAAAGTTTTTTTAAGGCAGTGCCTGAGGGAGAAACATGATTCTGTTCCAGTTTTAACAAGGAACCAGGAACCCCAGCAGAGTTGTTAGAGCCGTATTCGAGCTCCTCGGACATGTTTTGGTGTAAAAGGCACAGTGAAAGGCAGGAGAGGACTCCAGGATATTTCGGGGGGAGTTGTCCCAAGAGGAAACCCGCTCTGTTCCGTCCCACCCTGTGTGTTTGGAGTGGGAGAGGAGCAGCAGCCTGGAAGGTCCCTCTTTAGTTACAGCACTTAATGGTGTAATTCATTAAATCAAATGTCTAGAGAGTGGTGTTCTGAAAAAGGATTTTTTTAAAATTATTTTTTATGCCTTATAGAACAAGGTGCTTAATACAGGCTTGCTGACAGTAAGTGCTTCAAACTGGCTTCTCTCTCTTTCTTCCCCTCTCTCTGGTTATCTTTACAATGTTGAAGTGATCCTGATTAAGGAATGAAAACGTTATCATCATCCTTGGCTGCCTTTTGCCTTCATATTGTGTATTGGGGGGGAAATTATTTATTTATAGGGCCAAACCAATTCTGCTAACAAACATAATAACTTGAATTTATCTCTGTCAGATGGAGTCTGATACCCTTATTACTTGCATCTGTTTACTGTGGTGAGGTTTGCTCTGAGTTAATACGTTGCTGGATGTGAATAAGGAGGCTAAATCTGGTCCTTACATCATTGATCTGGAAGGGGGAAGAAAGTAATTATTATTCTTGACAGCCCTGGAGATACCATGGTAATTTGAGACGTATTTGTTCACAGTCTGTCATGGGCTTTGACATCAATACCTACAGTGCCACATACAGATCTCATATTTAATAATTGCAATATCAACAAGTGCTTGTTCGGATTTATTGCAAAGTCTTGTTTGTTTTTAGCCCATTCTCTGACCTGATTTTTGTTTGGTTTGTGTTGTAGCAGAGTTTTATTTGACCACACTCTTCCATCAACCCTGGTTTTGCTTCTCTGTATAAAAGATGCAAAACTCAGTAAAGGTGACATTCACCTTCATAACAGGAGGATCTGTAAAGGTTTACCTGGAGCAATTTCCTGGAAGTTTTCAGCTCCTTAGCAAGTGCAACAGTGTGGTCACTTCAATGTTTCTGTATTCTGTAGGCAATTCTGATTTATATTTTGGTTACCTCAAAGCAGATTTTTGTAAAGATGGATGTTAATGCAACATCATAATGAGCAAAGTATTATGTTTATCCTGGTGATACATATGTTTTATAGAAATTAATGCTGGATGGACTTTTGATTGACTTTCTATTACATGCTAATTTTAATATAATGCAAAAAAAGTGAGTTATCCCTGAAGTTTTATGGTTTGGCAGAAAGAGCAAGAGTCTTGGGAATGTGCTGTTTGTTTTTATCTGATGCAGATAAATGCCCTGGACATTTTGAGAGCTTTTAGCCTTTGTTAGGGTGCCTGATTTCCATGAACCTTTGAATAGAAGTAAGGAATTTGGCAAGAAATTAGTTGTTCTTGCAGAAGGCTCAGAAATGAAAAAAGTGCAAATCTGGCAGAAGGACAAAGTGAAATGTGACTGTAGTAATTGTTCAAAGGTTTTGCCAGGCTCTCCCAGGCAGGCTGCTGAAATGCCAGTGCAGATGACAGCTGTGTGTCTCCAGGTGAGGCTGATTCTGTTTGAAACCCTGGGTTTGTTCTATGTCGGCAATTTGGCTGCTTGAATTTCAACAGGGAGGAACCTCACGTGTGCCATGCTTTATGTTCAGCTTTTCCCTCTGTGTTTATCTGCAGAATTCCCAGTGAGACTCTTCTGTTACAACGTTCCCTGGGAAATCCTTTGGTAGCTCGTGCTGTGCTCCTTTCAGATCTGAGGCGTAACAGCACCGGTTTAATTTCTCCATCTGTTGATGGCAGCAGATCAATGCTGTAAAATTGTGTGTTAATATCAACCTCTGGCATGGTTTGTTTGGCATTTGCATTATTTCTGTCTTTCTGATAAAGGAAAGGGAGTCTGCCATAGGATCTGGTTATTCCTGTAAGTAATTTTACGGTGTTGTTCTTTCTGCAGCATCCCATAGCCTCGATCAGTGAGATACTCCACCTGTGCCTCGTGTTAAGGGTTAGGTAAATACCACTGAGTTTGGGATCTTGATGTCTCCTGGCTCCTCTACAAATTAGAGTGAACATGGGGAAAGCAACTGGCTGCTTAGATCTCATTGTTATGTATAGAAAGCATGTTTTATTCTGGAGAAAATCCCTCCCTGGTTACCTGGAAACTAGACTGGATCTTAGAGTTTGCATGTTAAGAACCAGCACTTTATGTGTATAACTCGATTGGGAGCCATGGCATTCCCACATTGGTTTTTTGGTTTGTTTTCTGGGTTTTTGTTTTGTTTCTTTTAGGGTTTTGGTTTTTTTTTTAATGTAGACCTTAAGATCAAAGTGTGCTCCCAGTTTGAGCAGTACCAATGACCTGCAATTCCCTTGTCCCTTATACAAGTGTTGAGCTTCTCTGAGGTCTCAGGTTGACAAACGTTTTAATGACTTCAACAGCTCTCATCTCCTGGTTCTCATTTGTGTTCATTTTACTCTGAATTAGTGATAGGCTAAGAATGGGCCCATAGCCAATTACTCTCTGGCTCAAGTGGCATCTGGAACTCCTGTCTGATGTTTGTCATCCAAAGCCATGTTCATGTCCAAAAAAATTATCTCACATTAGAAAGGAAGGATTCATTTTAATAGAAATTCCAAGAGCAATTAGGGTAGTTGGCTTTAACAGTTGCGGTTGTATTACAAACATTTCTAATTCTTCCATGAATAACTGCAAGGCACAGGTTATTGTGGAGCCCTATTGTGACACACACTGTCAAGGGAATGATGTTGTCTACAGGTTCCAGCTGCTAAACCTGGAAAAAAGATTTCTCGTCAGTCTCGGCTTTAAGAAAAAGAAAAAGCCTTCCCCATGTGATGGTAAATAGCGGAGTAGCAAGAGTTAAATTATTGTGGGGAGCTTACAAACAAAACATTGATTGCAATTTGAAATTCAGATTGTATGGTATCATTTGCATCCACAGTATTTCTAGACCTGGCAAATGACAGTGCCCAGTTGTTTTTTATTTCATGTGAAAACTCTTTACTCTCGTTTCTGTGAACCTTCCACCCAGGAGGTTGTGCAATGGAACAGCTGCCTCTTCCCTGCTGAAACCCCGGGTGGAATGAGTCTCTCGCCCTTCAGAAATGATGTTTGTATATATGTATATAGCTTAAGACAGCTCAGCTTGTCTAAATAAATAAAAGCATGTTTTTAACATCTTCCATCGAAATTCTGCAGCTGCAACCTGTTCATAGCCCACAGGGATGGTTTTAGTCAGAGGAAACAAACACTCCTAAGCAAACACTATCAAGTATATATGTTTGAAGCTCTATTTGATGCCACAGAAGTTTTATGTTATTCACACCTTTTACTGCTCTAAAGAAAGAGAGAAATAAACTCAGTTTAACAATAACATTAGGGCACTTGGGGAACACTGCAGAGTCTGGTTTTATGATGTTTTGTCATCAATGATGAATGATGTTACCATATTATATATATATGTTATATATATCATTCATGAGTCTGATATATAATATGTTATATATATGTCATTATAATATTATATATTATGATAAATGTTATCATATATCTGATATGATATGGTGTCTCTGCACTTCCTGAGCTGCTTTACTTGAATTGATCTTGTTTAAGTTCATCTTGGATTGCAGCTGATTATGGGTTAGAACTTGTTGCTTGTTTGCTGGTTGGCTACATAGGTTTGTGTGAAATGTTTGGGTCACTTCTCTATTTTAGAATAACTCGCCTCTCTTTTCTCTGAATGTGGGTATAGATTTAAATAAAATTAGATCAGCTTACCCCTGCTTTTATAAGTGTAAAGGTGCAGTTAATGAAGAGAGAGATTCAGACAGTTTTAGTTGTCCCTGTTTGTTGCAGTAGAGCTACTTTTTTAGGTGGTCACTGCCAGCTGGGAGAACGGTCTGGCCTTTCTGGACCTGGCAAACACTCGATGAGGTGGCCCTGCAGTGCCACTGTTCAGCTCTACAGCCTCTGAGCAGTGCCTGGAGAGGAAGAAACCCCCGAGTCTGCACTGGTTATCAGGTTGGGTGCAGCTCTAATGAAGATCTTGTCCTGTGATCCCGTCTGCGAGTGAGGAATTTCATCCACACCAGTGAACTCCGTGACTTCAGGGAGGCTGCTCACAGTGGTTTGCCGGCTTGAGGCTTCCATGTGTGAATTACAGCTGCTGGATGTTTTATAATTATGTATTTTTAATTAAATACTGCATATCAAAAATATAAATTATATTTCTCCAGAGCCAAAGAATAATATGATCCATAACATTACTTGGATGAAGGGGCAGGGGTTGCAGGAAGAGCTGTCATCATATTTTCTGAGTGACATCGATTTGTGTGGCTAACATTTTAGTAATAAACCCCAAAATGTAAATCTGGAGCCTGCTGTGAGGGGATGTTCTACAGTTTCAATGAACACTGCAGGATTTGCTCATAAATATTCATTTAACAGAGCCTTGCTGAAAATGAAACTTAAGTACTTAAGGTAACGGAATAAAAGTAGTTGAGAAGCTCTTTTAGGCATGTTCAAAAACAGGACAGGAAAGAGGGTAAGTAATGTGAGGTTTGACTGGCTTTTTGGTGTTGAGGGATGTTAAAAGCACTACAGAGTTAATGGCAGTGAAATGCGTTGTCCTGCTGCTGGTGAAGCCACATTTTGATGGAAACACTGCAGAATTTCTGCCTCCTTGGACCTGTGCTCAGTTACATCCTTCCATGGCCTTGTTGTGTGAGGATTTTTGCATCTTTACATCAAGAATACAATGCATGTGGTTATGTACAATACATGATCATTGTGAAGGTCGTCAGCCAGGCGCTATGAGGTTTTCCACACTCAAAATAAAAAGCAAGGTTTCATTTACTTTTTTTTTTCTTTTTTTTTTTTTTAATTAAGACCCCGGAAAGAGTATGATTTTTGTATTTGTGTCTCAGGGTGTGTTGTATGTTTAACCAGATGGCATTTTTGGAAGTTTTGACAGGATCCTGAGATAGCCATAGCTTTGAATTGTAAGTGCCAACTCTGTTTCCTTAAAATAAGCAGGCTGGCAGGTACTGCTGGGCTGTGATCTCTAGAGATTGGTTTTGTTAGAAGGGGGTGGCTTTTGAAATAGGGAGAACTTTGCAGGTTGAGACAAGTTCAAATAAAAGATGAGTAAAGGCAAATTTCTTCTCTGTGCCCTAAATAAGATTTTCCCTTCCACTTTTTCTTTCTTACATCCAGCAGTTTTCAGTGGCTCCATGTGTTGGAGAACCTGTGCAAAATGTGGGTTCCCAGGTGAACATTGTCCTCTTTGTCCCCCAGGAGCTGACACCAGCTCTGGTCCCTGCTTGTCTTGGGATTCCCAGTGCATTGAGTTATTGGTGCCTCAGGCTGTTGGTGCCTCCTCTGCTGTTCCTGCTGCGTTTTGTGCTCCAGAAAGGTCTCCAAGCTGAAATCTCCTTTTCATTGGAGTGCAATAATCCGAAAGAAGATGGAAAGGGCAGGTTTTTAACACAATTTGACATTGAACTTTCTCAGAGCTGACTCTCCTAAATTGCAGCCAGGACAAAAGGCAAAAAGGTGTCAGAGCAGCTCCTCAGGTGAATGTGGACACTCAGAACAGCCAGGGCTGATTGGGATTGAGGGATCTTCTTTTTCCAAATCTACCTCATGGACACTCTTACTCTGCCTGTGAAAGGAGAGCAGGAGGGAGCTGAACTTGAAGAAAATATTTTTGGACAAATGTGTGGTGTCTCTAGTTGAGCTGAGACATTTTACCCTGCTTGTCTCGAAGAAAAAGCTGTGTGCTGGAAGGACAGGAGGAGTCAGTGTTTCCCCCAACATCCCAGAGAGCTGGCACTGCTGCAGTGTTGCATTTAATCCTTTCCTGACGCCTTCATGGCTCATTTAGTCCCTGTTCAGATAAATGATGCACATTTTGTGTCACGCTGTCTGGAAACAGGAAAGAAAATGCTCATCTTCCATACAGTCAAAACATACAGGATTTTATATATATTAAACCCTTACGCTTGTCTTTGACACAAACTATGAGTAAATAATATATATTTGCATACCATGTAACTCTTTAATTATTTAAGATGCTGCCTTGGCTAAAAACTCTAGGTAAATCTAATTAAACGTTGCGAGGCAAAGTGATTTGTATTCTTTGTTTAAAGGAAAAAATAATTCAATAAAAAATTTATTATTGACTATATTTCAGTATAAGTTCTGTTAGTGAATTTGCACTGTTATTTTAAAAATAATTGCCAGAGAAGACTTTTTTTTTTTTTTTTTTAAGAAGAAACACCCCCTATTTAAATCTCATTGATTTTTTTGCTGCCCAAGCCCAGCAGGGTGAGGGCTGCAGACTGGGGGCAGACACAGCACAGCCCTGATGGCAGCTCTTAGTGGCTTTGCTACTGCTCAGCCCAGGCAGGGACCTCCTGTCTGCAGCAGCTCTCACAGGCAGCATGGAAAGGGTAGGAGAAGACTTGAGGCAGTGGAGGGGTTGTTGCTCCTGGTAGGAGTTATCAAAATATCTTTCTTATCGCTCTTATTCCACACCAGCATCTACATAATAGAACTGAACTTTAATTTTTGTAAACTTTCTCTAAGTTTTTTGTTCTGTCCCAGTCTCTCAGTATTCTCTGTAAACTAACACAGCTAAATAGAACAAATTTCTCTTCCTTTGAATGCTACACAGGCTGTGCCAAATTCTCCTTTTTTTTCCTGCAAAAAATACGAAGAGGGGCAGGGGGAGCCCCTGAGGATATATGCTCTTGAGACACAAAGGATAACAGATGCAGTAGTTTGAATCCTTAATTATTAGTCTATGCTGTGTCAGACAGTTTCTAGTGCCCTTTGGAATTTTGATGCCATCATTTCGAAACAACCAAAGATGTTGTAATTATGAGAATAAATTAATGCAGGTAGTCTTCATCTTTTTCCTGTCCCTCAGAACGAGAGTATTATTGATTTTTGGAGTCTTCGTTTGAGAGTATTACTGAATTTTGAATTTGAATTCCTCAGTGATCTGTTTACCTGCAGAGCTGCCATTTCAGCTTGTTTGTTGACAGGAGCATCCTAACTAAACTCCTAAATTGCCGTTTTCAGCTGAAGATGGATCATGAGATTGAACAAATGCCCTTCCTGGTGTAATAACATCCCTTGGCCATCAGGAATTCGTGGGGTGCATCTGTCACTCCTGCAGGCCCTCAGGTGTGTGCCGGGTGTGTGGTGCCACTGCTGCAATCATGTTACAGCCTGGAGAGAGACACAGCTGCCTTCAGCGTCGCTGCCACTGAAATTGTACTCTTGTCTCAGCATTATTGCTACCACTGTGTGTTATGTAGGTGATCAAATAACAAAATGGATTTTTTAACTATTATTGACCTAATTTTTCTTTTTTTTTTTTGGCCAAAGTTCATTCTTGCCCTGGTTGTTACCCTGTGAATAATCTTTTGCATAGATTAAGCAGGATAGCTGAAGGCTTGAGAACTTACTCCAAGGCTTTGCACAAATAATTAAAGCACTCTATAAACTGCTGTACACAACAGGATATTTTGGTGCTCTGGAAACTTAACTCTCAACTGGAAAGAGAAATATGTACTCATCGCTTCAAAGAACAATTAGGTGTTTTTAATAACACACTCGCAAAACTTTACATGCTGTAGCTAATAAAGTGGAATTTACTTTACTGAGTACTTGTAAATGAAAGAAAGACAAGGCTTTTATCTTCAGCAGTTTACAATGTATACAGTAACAGAAAATGATGATTCACAATGGGAACTTCAAAGTGTCTCATTTAGGCTTTTAATTTTCAAATCAAGAGGATTTAGTGTTCACAAATGAAGATGTTGGTTTGTGTAGATTGATCTTGTAAGTTCATTAAGGTACACAACCCCAGGGTGATATTGGCAGGCCTCATGATTGTCACTTGTTCCTCAGGAGAGTTGGGTTCCTGGCGAGGAATACTGAGGTGGATGTTGCCAGTTTTCACTTAGGATTCGTCTGGGAGAGCACCATTAAAATTGGGAGTGGTTTTGAGGGGAAGGGAAGTGACAGAATGCTACAAGGTTTGACTGTTGGGAAGAGAAACTCGAAACACTGCATTGGTGTTGATCATAAATGAGCAGCTGAAATGAATGTGAAGGAACTGCTCTGTTCTGGGAGTTGGTGACAGCCCATCCTCTGTCACTAAGGGCAGCACAGGAGGGGGAGATCACACTTTCGAAGACAGAGGCTATTGCTGGGCTTTGTGAAGAGGAGTGGTAATAATGTCCCAGAACCAAAGGAGAGCTGCTCTCAGTACCTGCAGGGTGCAAGCCAGTCGTGGACGGGCCAACCAACCACCCCCTTGCCCTCTGTTGTTTCCCAGTGCAGTTACACAGCCCAGTTTGTAAATATTCAAAAGTAAAATCATGCTCTTTATGATACCTGTGCCTCTGCACTCTTGGGCGTGCTCCAGGAGTTGTTACAGCTGCAGCTTTGTGGGTTTCTAAAACTCCCTCCCTCTCAGAGATCCCTGTTGTACCAGTGACCTGTTACCATCCCCACAGCTGATTGCTGGAGTCTCAGCTGAAACCAAAACTTCTGGGGTGTTTCAGTGAGTTTACATCAATTTTTGTAGCTCATGACTTGTATATCACAGGGTTTGAGCTCCTGTGTTTCTGAAAGGGAGAAGTTGGTTCTTTCACTTTGCAGTGATTTTTTTTTCCTCAATAATTTATGTAATCTTTGAGCCTGCAGGAAGAGAGAGACTAAGAATAAAGTACACCTATGGATTCATCACAGAGACTGAGCAGTCAAAAGCAGTCAGAAACATCAAAGAACAGTCTTATTTACATTTAAAGCTAATTTGAGGACAGTTAGACTGCTGGTGACATTCCTGGTGTGTTTACTTGAATCTGAAATGTTCCTTAGTTTGAGAACACACTGTGTGTGACTGTGTGGGCATTGGCAGCATTGTGATTTGCTTTCAAGCAAAAGCAAAACTGAACAAAGAAAGAGTGAGTCACCTTAAAAACAGGAGCGTGACAGTGGGAAAAGGTGGACAAGTATCTCTAGCAATAGGCAAAGGTCAGGGAGGGGATGCCACTGACAGCAATATTATACTTTTATTTCCACAAGAGAATAAAAACACCATTCAAAAGTTGGACCAGCTGTTCCAAGGGATTGGAAACTCTTTTGGCTACAAGAAGGCTGAACTTAGTGCTCTGTGGCTTCTCACAAAAGTGTAAAGCCTTTGTGTTTTGCTCCAGTGTCGTTCCACTCGTGTTTTGTTTGAAAACCAGATGCAGGAAGAAAAGACCTTGTGTTTCTCACTGATTATAGAAGTGTTTGTGTGTCCTTAGGAAGGCACCTGCTGGAGTTATCAAACCCTGAATCAAAAATGATGTTTGCCTGAAGCCCTGCCTAAACTAGTGAACCTACAGGAAAAAATCTTCATGTTCAGCAAATGCAAACACTGTCTGATGCTGCACAGCCTGACCAGGAGCTGCTGCATTTGCAGCGCCCTCTCATTTCTAGTGGTGCTATTCACCCGTTTGAGAACCTGTTGCAGCTATAAACTGTACCTCTTACAGCCATCCTCTGTGAAATTGTTCTGAAAAATATAAAAATTTACAGCACTAATAACTAGGAATCTTTTCGAAATCTGGGCAAAAAACCAGCAATGCAGGGCTTAGTTTTGATTATATCAAATTTATTTGGGGGACGCAGCTCAGACGTAATGCCTACTATAAATCTCATGTTTGTGCTGAGAAGGAAATAGTAATTAGCAAGGTGGGATAACTCCGCACTGCTCCTCCTCCTTTTAGTATCAGGAGGGTGAAATGAAGTAGCTCTTAATGTGTTCTCATCCAATTACATTTGGCTAAAATTATTCATTGATCACTAATCACTGGCAGTTGTTTACACAAAACAGTGCTCGTGTGCAGCATGCAGCATATTGAGGATTATTGCTGTAATAGGAGCTAATCAATGAAAACCACTTGTGACTCTCTTAATGAGGTGATAGTGAAAGGGGGGGTTTTTTGTTTACTGCAGCAATAGATTTTTCAAAGCAGACAGAGCTCTTTGCATCCAGCAGGAAACTGGTTTTCAGCCTTAGATCGCAGGCACCATTTTTCTCTTTCTCTCTAATAATATTAAAGTTGAAAAACGATTATTCCGGTCCCCCTTTATTAAACAAGCTATTACAAAGCAAGTGAAGGATTTCTGCACCTTCAATTTTCCACCTAATAATAGTAAAGTATTTTCATTGTTGCCTTGACAATATTAATGCTATTTTTTTCCCCGATGCCTAAAGCAAGGAGTCTCACCATTTTCTTTGCCAGGTTGAAACAAATTGTGGCTTCAGACTTTAATATTAAAGACAGGTTTCTTCACTAGTTTTCACTGTGATTGGTTAATTCATGGGCTTGATATTCACCAGGACACGAGATGTAGAAGTTAACTAAATTTTCACAATACCCTTTGGATTGTTCTTGATAACACCAGTAATTTGCACTGAAACGTACCTTAACTGTAGAACTCCAGGATACCTTAAAATAAACATATGTCAAATATTAGGCATTTAGGCAGAGTTAATGGCATTGGCCTGCATTTTTTCTAGTTTACCATGCCATGGTTCTGCCTTAAAGCTTCAGAAACACTCTGGTATTTTTGGAGGTGCCACATTCTCAAAGATCTGCTGATTTATTAGAGAACAGTGCATTCAGCACTCCTAAAAATAGCTGGGTAAAGTTTTGACTTCAGAGAGCGTTCGTTTTTGCAGTCAGAAGTGGGAGGCAGAAATAGCCCTCCCCAGGCATGTGCTCTGAGTGTCAGGCTGCAGCTCACTCTGTGCCACCTCCAAACAGAAGAAATCTAAGATGGAACGATCTTCACTGGAAGATCCTTTAGTTAATTCTTTTTAATTATTTATGCTGAAAATATTCCAAGTGCAACAGGAAGCTAAAAGTTCTTATATTAGGCAGATTCAATGAGACTTTGGGGACAGCCATTAATATTTGCATGCTGGATAGTTTGGTTTGCTGCTTCAATTATCTGAAGCTTGATCACTGTGTGTAATCATAATTTGTTCATAAAACTACCCAGGCCTGTCAGCACAGTGCCTGAAATGAAGCTTCTTCTGCTGGTGCAGAGCTGATGAAAAATTGAATGGCAGTTCATTTTCACAAAACATGACAAACATAAAAGAAATTATGAATTAATTTTAAACCCTGCTTAGCAGAGTCTTATCAATTTGATGGAGCCCTTTGTCTTAGGGAAGGCTGGCATCAGAGCTGATATGCTTAATTAGTATCAAGCACCTCCAAATGTCTGTGACTGGCAGCTGAGATCATTGGGTGTCCTCCCCCAGCCTCCCTAGGAACTGCAGTTGGAAATGGAACAGTTTCCATTAGGGGAGCTGGCTAACATCACTTCCACACCTTTACAGCAAATTAAACACATGACAATGCCTCATCTGCAACAGCAACCCCAAAGAGTGGCACAACCCGCCAAATCAAAGATGAATAAAGACACAGTTCCTGCTGTGGATCTCTTTCGATCCAAGATTAGTGTCTTGCTGTGGGAATATACTTTGGTTTGAATGTGAACATAATGTTTTTATTTAGCACTTGAAGAAAACCAACCCATCTGACACAAGAAATCAAATAGGTTGCTGGATATCTCCAATAAGCACTTTGGAGGCCATATAAATTGGAGTGTGTTATTCAAAAATTCTGCCTCCTGTCAGCAGGATTTGAAAGCAGTAGGTACCTTATCCAGGTATTCTTCAAATCATTATCTTCCTGGATTATGCTGAGGTAAGGCTGTCCCTAGTGTGAAAATAAAGATTTGAGTCCCAAATATTTGGCTAAAAGATATTAACAGATATTATCGGTCTCCTAGAGAAAGGAGAGAAAAAGTAGAATAGTAACACCTGGAGATGCTAGAAATAATTGTCGAGATTCTCCTTTTCTCATTGAAATGAAACCTTTTAATTAATTACACCAATTTCCTCAAGGTAATTCCTGGACTTGTGATGTAACAGGAGTACTACTAAACCTATAGAATGGTAAAATAGGTTTAAAATCTTTAAATTTCTCCTATCCCTGCATGTTTTTATCAACATCCAGAGAAAAAGTTGGGTATCCAGAAAATATTGCATAAAGTTGTGCTCATGGAAGAACTATTAAAATTTAGTTGAATTTGGACTGTAAATTCTTAAATCTCACTATGGAGCAGTCAAACTACCCTTGACTTTTGGATATTGATCAGATAACCACAGTGGGGCTGAACTCTTGGTCTAGGAGAGGTTTTGAATCTTTCAATAAAGCCATTTCAATTCTTTGTTGGTATTTTCTGGACTTTCAGTCAGGTTCAGCTGTGCCTTTGCTCCTACTGGCATTTAACTCCCATTGGGGAGGTACTGGGATAATTTGCTGAGGAAGGAGGACAAGTGTAGACCTATTCCATGTATTTCTTTTTTATGTGCAAAGAGAGGGAGAAAGAATGAAATTGCCCTCAAGTATCTGAAAGGAGAAATAAGGTAATTTTTTTTTCCTCAGCTCTGCAAAATGATTTTTTTTCCTTTTTTTCTTTTTTCTTCTTTTCATTTCCCTTTCCCCAGAGTCTCCTGGCTCTCAGAGTCTCAGATTGACTTAAGTTCACATTGCACTGGTATAAATGGATATGGTTTCTACACCTGCAGGAACCAGGACTTTGAACCAACAGTGTGATCATGCTTAGGATTGTGTTGAGGGGATATCTCAAAATTTGTTCTACTATCTCAAGCTTTTCCTAAACCTTTCCGTGATGTTCGTAATGCATTTCTTTTGGGTGAACTTTGGATATTCCTGGTGTTCCTGCTGTGGTCTTTACCTTCTTGCCAGAGCAGTAACACACCTCAAATTAGCAACTTTTCTGCATTCCAGATGGATATTTTATCTTCCTTCATACCTGCTTTGACCCTTCTGGGCTGTATCTAGTTTTCTTCTTGCTATTAGTGTGAAAATATTGTAAACTGAGGAGCACAAGCTATTTCAGGAAGGCTGGAGTCTCTCAGGAGGAGAACATTTTTATGCTGATAGCTGTGCTCTCCCCAGAGGAGCCTTGGCTTCACTCTAAACTCAGTTGTCACTGCTAGTCTCCATTTCTCATCATTTCCAGAATTACTGTACTGTAAAAGTAATTTCTGAAATATCATTAGAGATTAAGACAAAGCTTTTTCTTTTTATATCGTACAGCCTTGGTATGTCTGAGAGACATGTTTGTGTCAGGAGAAAAATGGGGTTTTATTTACGTTGCAGATTTAATAGCTACTGAAAGCATTTCCTCATTATGCAGCTACCAGCACATAGAGCCTTTCATAAATACATTGTTGGTAATGAGAATACTGCTTTTTAAAAAATATTTTTATAATGAAATTACAGGAAATGCGGCTAATGAGGCACAACCTGGCAAATCAGTAGTAAGAGCTGGTTCAGTCCATGTTCTGCACACTGGTGAAGAGTTGTCCTCATCCCATGCCTTTGATTTCCAGCAGCAGTGCAGGGATGGGTCCTGAGTGTGTTCTCATACACTGAATCTTTGAAAATTTGCTACTATGCAAGTTTTAGAGCTTTTTTTTTTTCCTTTCTACATGGAAAACTGCTAGGCTCATATGTTAGCACTAACTTTTTATTTCTCTCAGGCCTGGGGAACAAAGAAGTTGAAATTTGCACAGATATCATTGTGGAATATTTCTTGCATCATGGAAAACTTCCTGCCTGCTTACACAAGCTCCTCTGGCTGAACTCGGTGGAGATGTTTCTTTTTTTAGGCAGGAAAAGGTGGGATTTGCCTGTGTTTGTAGCTTTCCTCTATTCACCAGAAACACTCTGCCAAAAGTGGTTTGTTTTTGCTGCATCTCAGCGGTGTAGATGACGTGCTTCAGAGTAGTGGTGGGCACTCCAAAGTGGTCAGCCTGATGTTTATTAGGATTTTGATATGCTCTTGAGTGGCATGTGATTAAAGGGATGATACTGAAGTTTCACACTGCGGCTCTGTTAATGCACTTGTCATTTTTCAAGAGGTACAAGTGCAGGAGTCATGGAGTGGTTCTTCCTGCCCCCAACACAGCAAACCTCTAATGAGGAGCCCTTTTCCCTCTGCCTGGTGCTATGTGCAGTTCAACTTTATAAGGGAAAATAGAGAACTTGATAATAACTCCATGTCCAACCATGAAAACTGGTGTTTCCAGCACTGCCTTGAGTTTCCTTCCTGCCTTTTAGCACTCCTGGGTGCCAGACAGAAGATGTGCTAATCCAAACCTTCCCTCAGGGTATTTACTGGGGTTTCTGGGTCGTGCACACCTGAGTGTGCTAAAGTCATACTCCTAAAAATGTCTGCCAGCCTTGGCCTCAGTGGGAACATTTCCTTCCAATCTCTAAATTGTCAATTTGTCCTGGAAGTGGAGCTTCTGTGCTGAACAACAGGGAGTAGTAGAGGGCAGGACAATTGTGCAGAGCAGGAGACTTGAAGCACCTGGCAAATATTTGGCTGTGCAGTTCTTCCCACAGGAATGCAATCAGCTCCCTTCTCCCACCATCTGGAAGATGGAGCATTTTTGCCAGCAGAGGAACTTGCTCTGCAGTGCCCATCCTGCCTGCCTTCTGTTCTCTTCTCCACAAAGAGCATTTTCTCCATTTCTGACTTCACAGCCTGATCCAGAATCCCACGTGAGAAAGTGAATGGAGGTGGCAGTATTGTGGGATGGATATTTCTTGATTTTGTCAAAAAAAGAGAAAGAAATCACATTCTGCTCAAGCTTTTTCAAGCTTTGAGAGCATTGAATGTGCCGACCTGTGGAAAACAATGGTCAACCTTGGCTCTGAAATGAAGCTGTGCTTTTTGCTATTCCAAGCCCTATTTGAACAGCTTCCAAATGATTTGGTAGAGTTTCATGGCTAGAGATGAAACAGAATGGGGTACAGTAGCTTGGGGTTTATTTTGCTTTCTTTTCCCATCATCCTTCAGCCAGAATTTCCCTGCAGTGGAGATTCTGGTTCAGTTTGAAGCCGTGCTTGCTCGTGTGTCAGAGATGTGGTTCGTGTGTGTAACACGGAAATCAGTGAGCTGCACAAATGCATCTTGAATTCTGCTGAGCTGCTGTTGTCAGTGCTCAGAAACGTGCCTTGTCCCTTAGCTCAGCATTGATCAGAGGTCTCAGTCCCACAGTGTCAGCTTTGAGACTTCCTTGTGCAGTGTAGTTGGTGTTTTATTAAGTTTGGGGTTTTTTCTAAATATAATTAAAGATATGAAATAAATTATCATTTCTAGTTGTTATTGATGGAGTATTGTAAACACACTTGAAAGTTTTACCTTCTGCCCCGCAGGTCAGGTGGGTTCTCTGTGTCAGCAGCAGCTTCTGGTGGTGGTTTTGATGCAGGTGTGTTACAAGGAGGTGGAAATGCACAGCCCCAGGTCGTGTGTGTGCAGGGCTGCAGGAGCTGTTTGTGACTGCAGGACAGCTCCTCTCTGCTGCTCACATGGCTGGAAATGGGGAAAGGCCACAAAGATCACCAGGAGGACGTTAAAAACACTCAGGTTTCACCTGCAGCCTGTCTGAAGTAGGTGTTCTCAGTTCCTTTTACCACCCACGCTGGGTGAGGGAATGGCAGGGCTGAAGATGAGAACGGGAACCTCGGAGTTCGTGTTGCAGCAGCCCCAGAATCAATCAGGATCAAACCCCCTGCTACTGCCAGGGCCACTTAAACAAGGTCTGAAGGATGGGATGCATGGGAGCAAACTAAGGGGGAAAAATGAAGTTATTTAACAGCATTTAATTAAAATGTTTCCCATAATAACAATGCATGCATCTTTAATGATCGTGAAAACTGTTTCCGTTGCTTGTTCTTCAGTTTGAACAGTTCTCACGGAATTTTCATGTATAGAACCCAGTATATGTGATAATCAACAACTGCTCAGATGCACAAAGTTAGTGTTAAAATATTAATATTGCAAAATCAAATGGTATTTTCTTAAAAATAATTTAAAAAGTTATTTACTCAAGAGCAAAGCTCAGTTGAAGCAATGTGATTCCTACTTGTCCTTTTATCCATAAATAATAGATTTTTTTTTAAATGGAAGGACAACTTTGTGAATTGTAAAGGGCAAAAAGTATTCAAAGATTCAAACCACAGAGTATTATTTAACGTAGTTAACCAGCTGTTGGTTCTGGGGATTTTTGTTTCTAGCCTTCACTCTTGCATTGCTCTCAATATGCCAGTTAGTTCTTAGGGAAGATAATTTCATTTTCAGAGTGTAGTGAAGAATTAAATCACTTCTGGTTGAACATCTACCAAAGAAGTGCTGGGCAAGTCACATGCTTCTTATTTGTATTATTTCCACTTCTTAGGGAGGACAGATTTGGACCTCTGGGAGGGGGCTGGAAATCAGTAAAAGAGTAAGACCAGCAGATGCTCAAATTTTCAAGCCTAAAGTGGCTAAATCTTGACAGTGCAGCACGTGGGATCCCTAAGTCAGCCCAATCTGCCAGAGGTGTTGCTGGTTTAAGTTGCCATTTGTCTTGTACAAAGAGAAGGTAAAGGGGAACTGAAGGCAGTTAATTATTAGTTCATTATTCCAGAGTTTGAGACCGTCCACGCACCTATCCAAGTCAGGATGTCCTCAAGTTCTTTCTCATCAGCTCTGAACACAGGTTTTATAAATCAGGCCTTTCTGTGCAGGTTATTTTGGTTTGGGGTGTTATTTTTAGCCCCCTCTTGCTGCAATGCTGTCGGAGCTCTCCGTGGGCAGCAGAGCTGAGAGCGGTTTTACAATCGCCATCCTGGAAACCAAACACACAACATCCTCTGGGCTGCTTCCCTCCCACGAGCTGCTCAGCACCTCCTGCAAACCAGACAGCGTCTCTGCTTCTTCGCTCCTTACCAGGCAGCAGAGGAAAATTGCTGCAGAACCCCAGTGAGCCCAGCCAGTGGCTGCTGCTGCTGCCCAGCTGCAGAAATCACACTCGGCTGAGCTGTGGCCACTTAATGGCACCCTTGAACACCGGGTTCACATGCTCAGAAACAGAAAATGGATGTTAAACCTTTTTTTCCCCTCTTTAAAAACAACAGTGTCAAAATATTTTGCTAGCAAAGTGATACTGGTAAAGCAATATTTCCCTTTAAAATGTTTACCTTTCTTTAAGGGAAAAATTGTTTTGAGGAACTGTCCTTGAGCAGTTAGCTTGGACTGGTAAGCTATATATCTTAATTATAGAATGGAAATGTTGGATGTGAAAAATAATAACTTTCACTAAGTTATAATTTTAAGTAACTAATGGACCACAGAAATATAACTTGGAGTTAAGGTTCCGTCTTCTTCCTTGGTTTTGAAAACCCTTGACTGGTGTGTTTCAGAATTTACAAGTTTGTCTTCACTGAATTAACAGCATCAGAAAATGTTGTAAGGAAGTTTCTGATGCAGAAATCTGAAGCAAAGCAACAAGAGTGGGTGGTGGAAGTCACAGAAATTGCCACAGTGGATTTCACAGCCTGCACGGGAGGGTTACAAATAGGAGAGGTGATGGCATTAATAACGTTTTGCATTACGGCATCAATTGCCTGATTCACTGTGCCAGTGAAGAACGGGATCTAATAAATTCCATCTCTTCCTGTTGAAGCCCATTAGCATCCATTTGCTAAGGGGTTTTAATTTGCAGGGAGATGAAATGCTGTTTGACCCCAGTGCTTGTTGAATACAAACCAATGACAAATATATATGCATAATCTAACTGCAGTTTTCAAAAATCTTTTCAGAAAAAATCTTCCGTTAAATTATTTGGTGTCTCTAGTTTGATTCACAGGATGTAAGAAATCTATATTCACATTCTAAAATCTAAACTAAGCAACTAAGATTTTATTTTCTCTTTCTTTTGGATTCAGATTGAGACAGGAAATACAAAGTGTTCACTTTAAAATATGAGTATAGTGGCTGCTGCATGTCTTTTTAAAAATAAAATGAACTTGGTAAACTGAGGAGGAGGCTTTCAAAGAAGAGTGATGTTCAGTTATTTGAATTTATTTTAACCTATTTTTATCATAGAATGATTTCTATGATAAGAGACAAATTTTTATGGAAAGATTTTAATGCACTGAAGTTCTATAGGAATTTGTAGCTCCATGTGAAGAGCAAAACAGGTGTAGAGGAATGGTTCAGAGTGAGCCTCTTTGGCACTTGTTGGGGAAATCCAGTTATTGGTGTGTTTGTGTGCTGGAATGGAAATATTACAAAATCCTGACCTGACCCCCTAGCCTGAGCCATCCAATATAATATATGCGAGGATATTACAATTTTTTGATCTTGTTACTGGAGTAAAAGTTTTAATTATAAATCAGAGAAAAATATAAATATTGCTAAAATAACTTTCAGAATTCCATTCAGTCCCAGGAACGATCACCAAAGAATTTGATTAAAAGAGTCAGAGCTGTGCTAACGGCAGTTTCCTCCAGTGTGGTAAAGCCTTTATTAAAATTCCAATTAAAATTCACCAAGAGGAAGGCTGCTGTTTGTGCTACTTGTCCTGGGAGCCACAGGCATCTGTGTCCAGTAGAAAGGGGTTTTTTGCTTGTTAATTGTATTCACATTTTGTAGGATTAATGTATTGAAAAGTATAGAAGCAGAATTAGGGCCCGAGGGCTCGTGGATAAATTGTTGGTTTCTGTAATGGTGTTGGGACTGCGTGTATACAAGAGCACGTTAATGTATTTAATAGGAATGTTTGTGCTTTGGTATGGGAAAGGATTAAAATACGAGCAAACCTTATATTTTGGTGACCACTCTGCACATATTTGAATTGTTTGTAGAGGATATTCTCACTTTGAATGGCCCTATAAACATGAACGAAGCCAGGCTGTATTTTCCTGAGATCCATGCAAAGTTAATATTTGAGGAAGCTGGGTGTGAAGTGCTGTGCTGGAGAAGCAGTGGGGCTGGGATTTTTCAAGGTAAATATTGCATGGGGTTTGTAGCCCGTGGATCCCGCTCACAAAGGTCTGTCCGAGGCTGGCTGGAGAGGAGTGTGAGAGAGGCTGCTCGGAGGAAAACTCTGATCCTGGGTAGAAATAACAGGTATTTGCTTCCCGTGTAGTGTCCCCAAAGCCAGAGGGGTGAGGAATGGGGTTGCAACCCTGTAGGATTTGCTCATCAGAATGTTTATATGATGTTCATGATAAGGAATATTAAACTCATAACTCCTGGTTTATATTTAATGAGGATACAGCGTTTCACATGGAAATGCAAATTGTTGTCTAGCAGCACTCAGGAAGATGAACCTGCCTAAGACAGGAATAAAAGATCTGCTTCCTCATTGCAGAGGGACTCTTCCCAGGAGAATGGAGTGCCAGGGCAGGAGGAGTGGGTTCACACTGAAAGGGGGCAGGTTGAGATCAGATATTGGGAAAAATTCCTTCCCTGTGAGGATGGTGAGGCACCGGCACAGGCTGCCCAGAGATGATGGGGATGCCTCATCCCTGAAAGTGTCCAAGGACAAGTTGGAGCAACCTGGTCTGGGGAAAGGTGTCCCTGTCCCTGGCAGGAATTGGGAATTAGACAATCTTTAACATCACTTCCAAGCCAGGCCATTCCATGGTTATGTGATCTGTTTTCCCACAAATTCTTGGCTGTAGCAGTCCTGAATGGTCCCTCATTTGCTGGTCCCAAGACTGGATGGGAATGTTGATAAAAACTAATTTTCCAACTTTTTCACTACCAAACCTCCCAATGTCCAGCACGGCTCGGATATCATTGGCTATCACATCGTTAGGAGTGCAAGGTCAGGATGCTGCTTCAGGTGGTGACACTTTAAATTCTGAACAGGTCATGGGGGCCTGGACCTTTGGCTCTGCTGCTCCTGGGGACCACTGCAGCAGGTTCTGAGTGACCAAAATGCCGAGCTGTCCTTGCTGGCCATGGTCCATCAGCTCCTGGGGGGCACAGCCAGCCCAGTTCCACCAGCCCAGGGATCCCACAGTGAGGAGAGGGGCTGCAGGGACACCCCGGGGTTATTCCTGCTCTTTGCTGGGACTAATTGCACAAATCCTGTGATGGCTTTAATGAAGTTTGCAGCAGTTGCTTTAACATCATACCCAGAGCTTGCTGTGGGTGGCAACGGCAGGATTTGCTGAGCTCCCAGGTTTGTGAAGTGTAGCTCTGGAACAGCTCAAGGCTCCATCAGTTCCAGTTCTGCCATTAAGCATTGCCCCAGTCTGCAAAATGAATATGGATGACATCTGAGAAAGTTATGCTAATTAGTCTGGTTGAAGTCATTCCATGGCTCAGATTGCGTAAATTAATATTTTTAACTCTCATTTTAATGGGAGGAACAATTGAAAGCAACTCTCAAATCAGAGCATTGTGAAAAGCTATTGCTGGCCTGTGAACATGGCTCTAGATGATGATGATGCTAATAAAGAGAGGATAACAGGTTTTTCTAAATAGCTTTCTCAAAAGATATGCAGAGTGAATCTAATGCATACATTTCAGGGGTTAGTTTCTATGTATTTGCTCTACTACTGTACAAGTAAAAGACAGTAATTTATAAATATGGTACAAAATTTGAATGCTATGAACTTTAATTTTTTTAGAAAAACTTAGGAGCCTTTTTAGTGTTGAAATTAGGCCTTTTAGAGTGATAGGTGCAGACCAAATTAATGTCAAGTTTTCTTTTTCTGTCTCAGTGTAGGAGATCAGCTCAGCTAGTCCCTATCTGCATGTTTGAAGCTACCATGGGTGTCTTGGCTTCTGTGATATTTATACACCCTGCTTGTTCTGCAGTGCCATGTGGAAAACCCAGGTTAACTTCGTTTGCTCCACAGAGAAGCTGTTATGCCTTTTGTATAATGTATATTATATATATTTGGTAGAGGATTTTTGAGTTCTCCGTCACCTCTTCTGTAGTTTCTGGGGTGAAAAAAAGCCACAAAACCACCCCATCCCACTTTAAAAGCCCCTTAAACACTGAAATTCCCAAAAATGTTGTTAAAGAAAGAAAAATGCTTCTCCTTTTACATAAGTCTTAAAATTTTGGAGGGCACAGCATTGCTTAAAAGAATTTAAATGTAGCAATGGAACAAAGAGAACTAGGTTAAATCAAAGTTTCTAATTATTTTGTTTAATGCCCCATGATTTCAATCATCATAACACCGAGAGACCTAAATATGCATCAAAACCCCACTGTCATAAAGAACCTCAGGTCTCAGACAGCAGGTGTACCGGGACATATTTGAATATCATTGGAGATGTGACTGAAGCATATTTAGACATCTGCATTATTTATGAGTGGTGGGACTGATGATGGAGCAACTGAAGTTTCATGTAAGGTTGTGGAAAAAGAAATTTTGCAATTTATGAATTATTTGGCCAATTTGTGCTACATCATCATCACTGAACTGCCACTAAGGGAGCTCTGTGAAGGGTTCAGGTGTGTCTGCCTCGGCCCACAGGGCCTTGTAGAGTCACAGAAAGAGGCTCTGAGAAGAATTTAAAATCTTGGTAACATAAAATTTCATTTGTATCTGAGATTATCTGAATATAACCATAAAAGTGGCTGAGGAGAGCACCCTGGGGAGCTGGGCAGAGACAGCTCCACAGCCCCTGCAGAGGGATCAGCCCGGGAGGAGGGAGCCAGGGCCAGGATAGATGGGAACAGGAACGGACTTGGTGGAGCCATTATTGTATTTTAAAAGTTCATTGTTGTTTAATTACTTTGCTGTTTAATTTACCATAGCAGCTGCTGTAAAAATATCAGTTTAACCCCACCACTTGTGCCTGGGGGTGGCAGGTACATCTCTGCTCCTCCGAGGAGCCTGTGCCCTGCTGCTGCTGCCCCTCTCACACGTGTGCTGGGGTGAAGCTGGGCACTCCTGAGGGGTCAGAGAGAACCTGACAGAGGTTTGAACCCCTGGCACGCTGTTCCACCCAGGCTGGGCTGTAGCTTTAAACCTTGGAACACTTGGCATGAATTATTTTACAGGAGTAGTTTAAAGAATTTATTGGATTGAACCTCTCAGAGGCCCACAGAAACGCAATGCAAGAAGGCTCTCGCAGTCTAAAACAAAGTGATAGCCCCATGTGAACTTCGATTTTAGTTTTTTTAGCTCAGGCTTTTGACATGTTTTCCTCTGGCTTTAACTATTGTTTTAAGGGCAATGCCTATGTGTCTTTTGTGTTAATGTTTGTGTGGACAAATGTCTGTTGGGTTACCAGACAACATGCACAGACTGACACACAAGTGTTTATCTCTGTACAAGGCAACCTGGCAGGATTTTTTAGACAAAAAAACCCCAAATTTTCCCATTTCTGCATTAGATTTGTTAAGTGGCTTGCTTGCATTGAGTTTCTAATTAAGCTTGGTTTTATACTGAGAGATTATTTCCAGGAATGCATCTCAGATAAACAGGTGACAGCAAAGCGCAGACAAATCCATCACGAATTCTGGCTTTATCAATCACTCTTTAGCTAATGCCAGCATCTCCAAAGACGAGCATTTAACTCTGCTCAGCGTGTTACTGGGTGTCAATTGTTGATAGAGAGTTTTTTAATGATCTTGGATGTGTCATGCTCCACTTAGAATTCTCTAGTGTTTCCATTGATAAATGCCGAGGCATAACTGTCATTTGCATGAACAGGAGCTGTAATTATAAATGTACTTATGAGCTGTGGTGAAGTCAGGAATGCAGAGAAGGGCGTTTGCTAATGCAGAAGTATAAATAATGGTTACTAATGTTCGCTGTTTAGCATGGAAATTATATTTCAGATCATTTGAGATGCATTTTTTTAAATAGTATTAGGAGACTGGATTTCTAATATTTATTATTTTGCAGTTGGTGATCGCATAAATAAGTTTGGCAAGAGTTGTGTATCCATTTATGAAATGAGAAAAAAGTGTGAGAATTGAGTTGGCTAATTTAAGATTTAAGGTTAATGAAGACCATTTGAGAGGCGTCTGCACCTCCTTAGAGCTGTATCCTCAATCGTTTTTTTAATTTATCATCTTCGGATGAACTCACAGTTTAGGAAAGATTCTGTTGCTCTCAGAACATGAAGCAGTTTTTGAGCCAATCAAAAGTTGCAGTTTGCTGGTGCTGGGAAGGCACTGGATTCCTGTTCACTTTATGTTCACTTGGGAAGGAAATTCTTAAATGTTTCCCAACCACCCAAACAGAGGCACTGCGATGGCTGTAGGAGAGGGGAGATGCCCTGAGCTGTCTCTGTTTGCCACCTGCCCATCCCTGGACTGCGGTGCTGCCCCACAGGAAGGTGTGGAGCTGCATCAGTCCTGGTTTTGCTGCACTATCCAAGGGATTTACCCAACTGGAGCAGCCCTTTAGCTCCTCCAGAGGCTTCAGAAATACCCCCAGGCTGTGGAGATTTGAAAAGTTCATCTTTTCAGTTACTGGAGAAGTAGGAGTGCTGATGGTTCTGGTCATGATCCAGAAAGATACCAAGAATTAAGATATTTACCAAAACATTGCAATCCAAGTTCTCTGTCTTCCCTCACAATCATCTCATTAATGTCCTTTCACTGAAGACAGATCATTCCATATAATTTCTAATGAATACTATCAAGATAAAACAATTTCCCAATGAAAAATATTTTCTCTGAGTTAAATTTGATTAAATGAACAAATAGTGAGACTATTTGTATATTTATTTTTAGTATTGATTCAAATTATCTTGTTCTATAACAAGTGTGCTTTGGCAGTATGTGAGTTTGTCATCTCTGGATCACAGCAGATGCATTTAGGGGGCTTTTTAAAATGTTTGATTTCTTAGATGCAGTAGATTAACAATAATGATATAATTTAAGTGAGTTACATGTAGGATCTATTCTATAGCCAGTACTTTAAATTCTGTAGATTAAAGTTGGTACCCTGGGTAAGTTATTAGAATAAAAGCAAAAACTAAAAGGGCTTTTTATTTTTTTTGTAACTAATTACAGTAAACAAAGGTCATGTAAAAAATTTTTAACATATTTTAAAATTGCTATTTTAGCAAAAATTAGGCACAGGTGTTCTTTAAAGTGACTTAAAAATTGCTTTTTAATCACAGTCCAAGTTGTTAAAAATTGCTTCAAATGCAGAGCACAGAACTTGTTCAGTTTTTCTGGGATTGTCTTACCCAGCCAAAGTTACAGGAATTATTTAGCACATATTTGTTAACTATAAATTTATCTTTGGTGCCTAGATTCTATACTAAATATTCTATTCATAAACAGAGGCGACTGAGGGTCATTTTGATTAGGAATAAGGCACTGAATTCCCGAAATAAAAAGTCCTGCCAGAATCCTATTTCCAGCTCCTTGCAAACTTTGCCTGAGAAGTTGTTGCTAAGGAACACCAGGAGTGTGCAGCTGCTCCAGAGCAGCTCCTCCTTTACCCTTCCTGACAGCTTCAAAATGTAAAAGCACATTCTGGGTTTTACCAAGATTTTTAATTGGTGTCTGTGTGGTTTTTGGGTTTTTTTTAAGGAATGGACACAGAAATGCTGGATGCTGCACAGCTGAATAAATTACAGCCCCTGTGGAAACACGGGGGTTGTGTTGTCACTTTTATTTAGAAATCAGGTTTTGTGACTCAGATTGTTGGAACAATTCCTCAGGACCAAAAAATTACATTTCCAGTTTCCCAAATCCATTCTAATTGGTTTGATGCACGAGCTGGAAGAACAATTGATTGACACCAAGATCAGTAGGCAAAGATTGAGCTAATAGAATTGGATTAATGGGAACATATGGTAATTACAACTGTGAAAAAACAACTTAGAATTTATAATGTTGCCTTGGGGCACATAATCAGATGTGTTATCAATGAATAATTAGAGTTGATAAGAATCAGCTGGTATGTATAGGATTGCTGTGCATAGTTACAGATGTGTGCTAAATGAGAGATTTGTTGGAAGTTTCCTGCCTGAAATATGCGTGACGTGTCAACACATTGTTTGTGATAACAAAAAAATCAAATCAATTCCTGCAGAGCGCTTCATGGCAGAAGATCAAAGTTTGCGTATGCTCATCATTAATATTCCATAAAAGATTAATTTCGTGCCCTTTATTGCATTGTATTAATCGGTTTCCCTAATATGTGAGTTGTTAATGAATGTTCCTGTAACAGCTGGGAAAATACCGGTGTGTTATTAATGGAAGTAAAAAAATAACTTAATGCCTATGGAAACCTCTGCATTTTGCAACTGATTAAAAAAGTCATGTGACAAAATAGAAATAGGAAATACCTACCACAGAAAATGAGAAATGCAGTTCTGGGGGCAAGGGGTTCTGAAGAGTCAATGTTTTGGGAAGTTCAGATCTTTCTGCCTCCAATATCCCCAATCTTCCAGGTTAAAGGAGAGGCTCACAACCCATTCAGGAGAATAGTAGAAGATATACAGAATTGTGTGTGTGTGTGTGTATATAGTATATCTATCTGCATTTATAGCCAGCTTTGTCATGGAATGGTGAGAGAGAAAATCGAGGGGAAAGGGAGGAAATGACAGTGACTACAGAGTTCCCATTTTAACAGCAGATAAAGTGCTGTTAGTTATTGTCCAAATTTATTTAGAAAAAGGGTAAATTATTCACTTTCTTTTGAGGTTTCTGTGACTGGAAAACAAAAAAAGAACTTTTGTGTCCCTGTGAGTGTTTGTGCAAGGGTTATCCATCAGAAAGTGTAGGACTGGGGTTTTGTTTGAGTTTGCTATTAGTTTGCCATATATATATATATATATATATATATGTATATATATACACTCAGGTGTTGAACAAGACACTGTAGCTGAACTCCTGAGAAATTCCTTTACTGAAGTGAATAATAAAGGCTTTAATGTCATTGCTGTGATGCAGCTGGGACTGGGACTGGACTCCTGCAGTTTCAGAAAGAGATGCAAATGATCCTAAGCCTACCTTCAGCATCATTTAGATTCCCATAATCCTAAGGAACGCACGTCTTTAGCTTCCAAATATATCTCAGCCTTTAATTATATGCAAAACTCTGGGAATGTGAGACCCAGAGTTCAGTCCTGCAGGGCTGCTGTGTCTCAGGTGTTTGTAACTTGTTCTTAGGACTCTTTATCAGCACCATGTCCTAAAGTTTGAATCTTCCCGTGCCAGGCTCTGGATGGTCTCTGGCCTGGCAGCGTCACTGTCCCATCACAGGACTGTCCTCTGGCAGTCACTGAGGTTCTATTGGTCCTGAAGTGCCCAAGCAGAAAGAAGCAGAATTCAAGGCTGTCCACACAGAATCAGTGGTACAGGAATAGTTCCTTTATGAAATCTTCTAAATGTTCAATTGCAAGTGAACAGTCATGGGACAAAAAGAAAAAAAATGAAGAGGAAACTTAGAATTTAAAAATCACAATGAGCTCCTGCTCTTCTTGTAATTCAGCACAGGAACAGTTTTTTTTCATGTATGCACAAATTCTGATAGTGGACCTCATTTGGCAGAGGCAATCCTGTTCTAGTACAGGGATCAACAAAATTAAAATAATAATAATAATAGATTTCACTAAACAACTGTGCTGTTTAGAGCTGTCCACTGCCTTGCAGTAAAAGCATAGTTTCTTTTACTTTTAAGTGAAAGATCTCAACGAGGTGGAAAACCCAAGTCCTTCATTTTTCATGCTCCCACCATATCTTCCTGCTGTAAATTTCATTCTTCTGTTCTCGGAGTCTGCACTGAAACGTCTCTGGAAAAAAGTATTCCTTGAGATATTTGGCAACCCTTTTCTGTTTCCATGTGTTGTAATATCCACACAAAAAAAAAAGGAAAATTTTTGCTTCTATAGAAATTTGAATTCTACCTTTAATAACAGTTTATGTGGCTTTGGAAATCCTGTGATACCAGTGGTGATAATGCGGTTGTTTACTCCATTGGCCACTTGATTAATCCTCATTTTAATCATAGTTACAGCGATATTCACCTCTTCAAAATAATGTCATTAGGATTTAAACCAGGAATTAGTAAACAACTCACAGCTGTTGTGCAAAATGTTTGTATAGTAATGCATATTCATGAATATTTCATACAATAATGCTTATTAATCTGATTTTTGCAGAGAAACAACTAAATGATACTTTATAACTCGATGTTTGGCAAATAATGCAGTTTGTTTTTCATGGTGGGTGTCAGTGATGTATGAATCTCCCTCCGTGTGCTTTGTCACTGAACATCACAAAAAGCTGCTCTGCAGAATCTTTAAATATCATGGAGGGAGATGTTTTTTCAAGGGTGTGCTTGGTCTGAAGGGGCTGAAGAACCAAGGCCACAAAGTGCAGAACAGGATCCCAAGGGGTTCATTTCTCTTCCCAAACACAGCAGAAGTCCCTGGACTCTTCCCATGGAATCTGGTCTTGGTTCCAAATGGAGATAGTTGGAAGCACTCTATACTTAAAGCCATATCATGAAAGATATTTTCTTTCCTAAAGTATAAATTTAAAGATGTCACCTGATCTTCTGTGGAGGTTACACCAGACAATTTCCAGGCCATGCAAATCCAAATCATTCTTTTGTACTGAGATTTCATCTCTGCTATTTAAACTTTATTTGCCTCATGTATGTGTAAGATATGGGAAATAGTTTTCCCCTTCATCTTTTCAGGCTCTGATCTAAATTTAAGTGTTGCTTCTCTGCCTCCTCTTGGTCTGATCCATTTTAATAATAAATATCTTCTCGGAGTCTGTTGGTTTTGAGGAAGTTTCCCAGACCTGTGGTTCAGCTGTGCCTTCTGTGGGGTTCTCAGGCTGGGGTGGGTGGGCTGTGTTCCAGCAATGAGATGAATGGGATGGAAATCTTGGCTTGTTTTTCCTTCATTCTTAGCAATACAACCCATTAGGATGTGTTTTGTCTGCTACACTTTATGGTTTATTGTAGTTCTGACATTTGGGGGCTTTTTTGAAACAATGGAGCCCCAACCATCCTTTGGTATCCTGCATGTGTGCAGGGAGATATTTCAGCTGAAAGTGTAAATATTTATGGCTTGTCCTAGAATTATGTTCTGTTGTTTCCTTCTCTGAGACTCAAACTGCATTTCTTCTTCTTGGTTCTGAAAGCGCAAAGTGTGATTGTATGAAAATAATTTCTGAAGTCAGAATATGAAATTAAAACTTCCCTTCTCCCCTACAAGATAAGATTGACTTTTGAATTGGAACAGCCTTGCTCAATATCATCTTTCAAGCGCTCATAGGTAGTTTTGTAATTTTGATTACTTGAAAATCAATAAAGGGAATCAGCCTAAGGTCAATGGTTCACGTGTTCTGTCCTTTCTTGAGAAAGGGAAAAGTTGAGGTTTACTGAACATTTAGTGTTTAGTAACTTTACCTTTCTTCCACAAGTTCCCAGAGGGTGTGGATCCAATTAGCTTCTCACAGTGTGTTTTCTCTCAAGTGGCAGCTGAAAAACATTTAGAACCCTTGACTTAAATGAATTGTTGATCTGGCATAAAGTTATACAGCTGAGACAATGGGGTTTATTTTGTTTTTCCGAGGGAGCTTGATGTGAACAGCAGCACCTTTAAGGTTTTTTTCAGTGCTGTATCAGCCTTGAGGGCAAACAGGACCATTATATAAACGAATTTAATTTAGGTTTAACTAGATTTTGTGGGGTGGTCAATAAGCAGAAGCTGTTATGCAGATCATGAGGGTTTCTGTGATGATAGTTTTAGTACTAATTTCATTTAGGGCAACTCCAATGAACTTTAAAAGGAAGAAAGCTTTTCCTGAAGCTGTTTCTGCTGAATGCCCACTTAACTAGTGGAACTAGGGATCCTGTCCTGGAAGAAATCAGATTTTTTTTTAATATCAGAATTTGATAGAGCAATTTCACATTTCATGCTGAGGATATAGGTCAGGCATCATTGAAGTCTATAAAATCCTGTGAATTTTCAAGGGGTATAGAAGAAAAGGAACTTCAGCTTGACTGGTTAGGTTTATATGAAAGCCCCTAAAAGAGGGGAGCAAGTGGAAAGGAGGAGTAATTTGTAAACTGGAGCATCATTTAGGCTTTCTGAGGAGTTTTGGGGCACCATGAGCTCTCAAGTCAGGTCACCATATGGATTGTACATCCCATACCTCTGAACAGCATAAGGCAAATCCCTACCCAGCTTGCTGTGCTTATTGATTTGGGTTTGCAGGCTGGCACAGATTCAAATCTCAATGAGAAAGTCCTTTCATGAGTTACTTTGTGCTCCTGATGCACTTCAGGCTGTGCTGTGTTGATCCACAACAGCTCCTGATGGCATTCTTGTAGAATTCTTCAGTAACTTTTTTTGGTGTGATAATTTTGCCATCCAGAGCAGCCTGTCTGTAAGTTCCCCAATTTGTCTGTGGCTTGTGTGAATTAAATGTCGGTCTCTTGTCACTTATTCCAGCTGTGAAGAACAGGATTTGATCTGTACCGTGGAGAGAGGGAAGCTGCTTTTGGAGACATCCATCCAGTTTTTGGTAGCGGCTCTGTGTCGTGGAACAAATGAATTGTTCTGATCTAATTATTGAGCAGCCCGTTGAAGCACAGCTGATGGTTTGGTGCTGCAGGGTTTGTTTTGCTCAGCTCTGTTACCCTCTCCTGTAGCTCTGTGCAGCCCTGCACACACGGGCGTCCAGCAGCCCTAGAAGGGTGCATGCCCTTGTCAAGTGCTTAAAGAGCTTTTCCTTTTCACTTTTACTGATGGAAGTGTTACGAATTTGGGATTGGATCGAAAAGTTACAAGTCAAGATCCTTCATGCTGCAGTTTTTCAATAATTTCTGGCATTGCTCTCTTCTTTTGCCTTCATTTGCCTGTTTGAAAAACTGAAACTCTGAATACAATTAAGTGGGATTTTTCCCCCTGAATTTTAATTGAAAAACATAACAAACCTACAGTCATAACATTCCACCTGTAGTACTGCAAGGTGTTTCCAAAGAAGAAAAGTGTGCTTAGTTCTGGTATTGGATAATCTTTATGAAAATCACCAACAAGACTGGTGAACATAGAATGGAATTAGAAGGGCTAGGATTGCCTGCAAAAAAAGAATATAAAGTGTTACAATTAAACTTTTTTCTTCTTTCCTTCAAACCATTGATGTTAGCAAGGTCCCCTTGAAATTCACTTGTGTTTCCATCCTTGAAAAACTTGTACACAGCACAATGAGTCCATTTAGTAATTGAACAGCCCAGCTATGCATATTATTGCTTGTACTCTTACTTCACAAACTATTCTTTCCATTTTCATAATTACTCCGTTTGCAGTTCTGCTTTTGCCTTGCAGTTTTCTCGTCTCTTCCTTGTGTATCCGTAGCTGGAAATAAGTGCATTCTTTGTGCTGCAATTATGCTGCTGCTCTGCAAAGAGGGGATGGTACTTTCAATGTGCTGTGTGCTGCTGCACCTTTCCAGCAATCATTGGGAAAGGGAAAATGCTCATCTGCAGTTACAGAATATCATTATGGACAGTTTGGACGTGCAGTCTGTATCTTCCTCCCCAGTGAGAGAAGAGTCTTGACTTTTTTTTCTATGATTGTTTTAAAAAAAAGTGAGGCAATTACAATGAATAATTGTAAAGCTTAATAGAACAAGAGGATCTCCAGCTTCAATGGATAAATAGTCCTTTTCTTTTTTTGGGTTTTTATTTTTTTAGTATGTAAACAAGTAGGAGACATCCTGCAGCTGGTTTTGATAGCTTTTGGTGTCACCAAGGAGATCTCAACATTTTTATGATGTGTGACCTATATACAGTGAAAAGGTGACATTTCAGCTATTCTGCCTGGAAAGCCTGAGTTGTGTGACAGCTATACGTTAAAGATCCAATGAGTAATTCCCATCAAAAGTGGTTATGGGTAGATAGCCATTGTGAAACTCAGTCAAATATTAAAACAAAAAAACCCAACAAAACTATACTTATTGCCATATAGAACTTCAAGTAATTATGCCCCACATATCTGTACTGTCTACAGTATCATTGCAACAAAATCCAGAGTATCAGGGTCACCACTGCCCCTTAGAGAAACCAGTCTGTCATATATATGCTATTACGCTTTTTTGTATGTTCTTTGACTTCTGCAGTATTTTTCTGAAGTCTGTTGTAGTATCTTTTGGTCAGTAGATGGTGCAGCAGGTTACAAACATGTTGATTTTTCTATGTGATATAATTTTGACCGGTACTTGAGTCAATAACGTAAAGTTATTGTTAGGACATGTTTAATTTATATGAGTAAATTCAGATCAAATTCATTAGGCTTTAAGTGTGATGAGTTGTTTTCAAACTTCATAAATAATGCCTAAGAGTGGCATTGGACATAAATTAGCAAATCCGCAGCTTCATAAGAAAACGTGGATAAAGTGAATGAGAATGTTCAATAAAGTGGATAGACATAAATTTACTGATACACAGACGATGGATTTGCTGAGTTTCTCTGGAGGGCCATTCTTCTAAAAGAAACTCGGATTAGAAACCATTGCTTCTGGCATGAATTGTATCAAACTCTGCGGGGATTTATACCAGAATGACTTCAGTTTATTCTCTTCTGCATGCACAGCACTGTCAGTCACACTGGTGAGCCTCGGAGGAGAAGGAAGTTAACCTGATATCCAACACCAACCCCAGCCTTCCTAGGACTCTGGGCTGCAGAGCACTCTGAGATGCTGCTGCTTGATTGAGCCTTAAATTACATGAAAAGGCCCTTGTGGTGTACTCAAGCACGAACTCAAGAACTCGCAAGTCAGTTCAGTATTTAAGAATCAAACACATCACTTGGAATCTACTGAAGTCCTCGTTAATTAAAGCTTTGTTCGCCATCAGGCACATCTGTCCTGAGGCAGCTTTTCGTCTCCTCGAGTGCAGGGAGCAGTGCTGCCTGTCAGGTGTGTGATGCTCTCAGCAGAGCTGGAATTGTCTTTATTTCAGTTGTCACGGGCCGGGATGTGACACCAGGACACTTTCTGCTGGGGACACCACTGAGGGGTGTGGAGGCTTTTGTTTTCCCTCTGCAGAGAGGTAGACAAGCAGATGGGACACGGCTTGGCAGGGGACTTTCATTTTGTAATAGTTTTGGCTCAGAGGAAGCTCTTTAGCAAGCCAAATTTGCATGACAGACCTTTAGGCCAAGAAAAATAATTGTTCCTGTGTAACATCTAAAGTACCAGTTGATACAGTCAAGCCAAGGATTCATTGTGCCACGTGCTGCATATTCCATGTGGGCAATGTAAAGCACAACACTTTGAAAACCACCTGAAAGTATCATGTGGTCTGGACTTGCCTTCCTTAAATACTGTAGGAATAAGGTGTGTAACCCTGCCTGTTGGATGCTGCACGTGTTTCTGCACCGATATTTTTCCTGTAATACAATACTGTTACAAATTCTCCTCTGACAGATTTCTGAATTGCTTATTAGTTAAATGGCTTATGGTTAGTGAAACACACAATTAAAAAATTGAATCTATGTGAGCTAAGGCTCTGCTTCATCAATTTTTCTAGTTTTCTGAATGAAAATTTATGAATTTATTGGTGATTTATTGTCTTTTTCCTTCACGTAATCAATTTTATGCCAAAAGACCGCTGCAGAAATCACTGGATCCAGTTTGTACTGAAATGAACCTCAATTTTGTAATTGATTCCTGGGAAGCTGTATCAGTTCTAAACTACTAAAATGTAAGGTCTGTTACTGCCTCCCCCCTTTTAAGAGAAAGAAAATTACAGGTGACTTTACATCTCTTTTTGTGACGTGGTGGAATAATCAAAATGTAAAGCTCCGAGGTCAGATGCCCTTTCCTGAGTGACTCAGTTACTGCTCAGTTTGATGGCAGCAGAGGAATGCAGATGCTGGAGCTGCAGAATCGCTGGGGTTTCACTCTCTAACTAGAGCATATTAACAGGAAACCATTAAATACAATTTATGTGTGAATAGCCCAATTGGTAGGCACATTGGCTCCATTGTGTGAGGGATTAAATAAATGTAATACTTTCCCATTATTGTTCACTGAATAGCTTTTATTTTTTTATTAAGTTTTAGTTAAAATACACATAGTTATGTTGTCAAAGTGACATGTCTGTTTCCTTAAAAGTTGCGTCTACACTGAAAAAATTGTGCTGTAAAGTTTATAAGGCTATTAGTTCAATTTTAGCCATTTATTTTTTTTTTTTCCTCTTGCACATACCCTGGATATTTGCATTCTGCTGAGCAGTTTGCATGTTTGCAATTTTGATCTAATAAATTGTGTGGCTGTTGAGGCTGTTGAGGAATACGAGTCTTTGCAAGTACTTTCACAAATCTCTAAATGTGCACTCAGAAATCATGGAAATGCATCTGTTTCCAAGTAGGGAGATGCATGAATAAGAGTTGTAGCACCAGTTTAAAATTTGCTCAGCAAAATGCCAGCGGGTCGTCACTGGTCTCACATTCCATGTCCCAGCCATTTTTAGAAGTTAAGGTTCTAAATTATGGTTTTTTTCAATTTATGCCAATTTACTCTGCCTTTGTCCCATTTCCTACTCTATAATTTACACCAACATTTGTCATCTCTGTTTCTGATCCTTTGCTAAATATACTTACACTGAGTGAACGAAACAATCTCTGAATTGCGCTGCGTCCTTTGGTGGTTTGGCAGGAGCGTTCTCTGTAGCATTAACTGAATGACTTTCCTTGGCAAGGTGTCTGCAGCAGTTATTCATCTTGTTTTGTTGTCATTGTCATCTCAGGATCCTGACATAAATTACTGTATTTTCATTCCCTTGAAGGAAAGCACGGGAATATATTGCAATGAACGCAGTTTTCGAGATGGTCTTGCCCATCTGGAAATATGTTCAAACTCCTAGCAGAAGGAGGGTTAGCCCAGTGAATCAAAACATTGATTTTTAAAGCCAGCAGTGCAGTGTTCTGGGGGCTGTAGCTGTGCTGTGGGTCACACTGGCCCCGAGGCAGTGAGGCACAGAGAGCTGGACTGGTCATCACCTGGGAGTGACCCTGGGGCTTTGCTCAGGCCATGGCCAGCATCTCCCCCGCCCCGTGCTGCTCTGCTCCTTTTCCTGCGTTTGCTGCTTTTGTGGGGGAGATTTCAGGCAGAAATTTCTCCTCTGGGCTTGGCTGAACTGCTGTTCCTGGCCTCCCACCAGCTCCCGATGCAGGTCCAGGTCCAGCAGACGTGGAGGTTGTTCTGATCCTCCTGCCTGGCAGATGCACCCCCCTGCTCAACATCTAATAACAATTCCTCGTTAGCGTTTCAGTGCAGCTCAAGCTGGAAACGCGAAGCAGCATTCTCACAGAGAGCAGTACTAAAAAATATATCGTGTTCATTCTCCTTCAGCTCTAGAAATAACAGTGCAGACACATAATCCAACATTGCTTAAAATAAGTGTAAAAATCTTGAGAGGCTTCCTATCTATAATCAAATCTGCAGGCTGTTTCTTCATAATTATCTGGTATTTTACTCGTTTCTGATGCTGTATATGCCACATCTGAATATATATGTTCTTGAGCCATCTTGCATAGATAATAGAATTTGATATGAATAGATTTCTTTTTACATTTACAGTCTTGTTAGAAAATTTTACTAGTACTTGATACATATATTACTTTACATTTAAAGAATAATTTCAATGAGTAAACCCTTTTCAAGGATCAGAAAATTGGCATATGTGCTTCTCCTCCCATTATATTTCCTTGTAGAGGGTGGAAGGAATGGAAGTAGGAAAACAGAAAGATCATCACGAGGGAGAAAAATGGAAAACCAAAAGAACAGACACTCACAATCCTTAATCTGCTTCTCATTTTCAGTATTTCATATCCTCTATCATCAAATAGCCAACAGGCTGACTTAAAGCCATGTTTATACTCATTGATTGGTGGACACTTGAGGGCATTCGTGAAGGTAAAACTTCAGTGAGGTTTCTTGATGCATAAGGGCCATCATGTCTTTGACAAAAGATTTACAGTTTGTGGGGTTTTCTCCTCTGTTTGTGGGGTATTTTGCTAAGTGCGGTCACAGTTTTGCTCTCAGCAAATGAGCCAAGGTCTGGGTTCCTCTTTGAAGGCCTCCATGAAGATGCAGGAATGAAATTTTGGAATATGAGCACTCATTGCTGTCTACCTGGATCAAAGAAACCTTTTAAAGTCATCTGAGCCTGTAATCTTTAAATCATTTTGGTCCTTCCTTTCTCCCCAACAAGCACAAAGGGAGAAGCCAGCAGAAATTCCAAATGGCAGGGGAAAAAAAGAGCATTGAGCACATATTACATTAACTTCAACATGTGATGGGTCTTCTAGATGTAATATTTTGGCAATATTTTGTTGCCTAAAGACTGCCAAAAACATTTTGGCCTCTTCACGGTCACTGCCAATAAAAACAACAGAAGTTCAATCAAATATTCTTCATGTTCTTTAATTGGGCTAAGAAATAAAATCCTGATAGCTTTGACGGCTTCCTTTTTGTTGCTGTGGTTTCTGTTGGAGTCTGGTCAGTGAGGGAAGCGATGATGTGGAAAGGATGCCTCCTGAACCTCAGCCAGGCACATTACCCAAAATATTTTGATCTTCCAATAAGCCTTAAACTCAAGCCAAGATGCAAATGAGTAAATTCACATTGCCTTCATGAAAATTAGCACATGCATTCTGCAGGTTTCATTCCAAGTGGTTTCTTTGGCATTCCGCTGGCACAGGGTTCCTGAAGTTATCCCTGGTACAATCTACCCTTGGAATCAGGTGAAGGTTTTAGGGTGCCCTTTTCCACTGATCAAGTCAATTAGCAATTTGATCATTCAGAATTATCTTTATTTCTGATTCCCTCTGTAAATAATCATGGAGGAAGCAAAATTTACATATTTTAAATTCGTACCAAAATTTAAGCATTCTAGTGAGGAAACAAAATAAAGATTGGCTCAATTTTGTTGAAAGCACTTCTAGTATCTGTGGAAAAGGAAAAGTAGACTGAACAGATTCTTTGTTTCTCTTTTAAAGGATGAGAAATTGTATAAATCAGTTTTTACCTTTGCAGGCTGCTTAAAAACAGCCCCTCCCCTTCAATCTGGCTGATGAGGTAGTTAATACTGTAATTCTGATTAATTTTTTTCAACGTAGATATTTATTTCATAGTATGTTCCTCTTCCGAAAGTTGCAATTAAATCTGCTTTAGCAAGGAAATCTATTACAGTATCTACTTGAGGAAATCCATAGAAACTTGTCAAGGATTCATTTTACATTAGCAGCCATGCCATATTCTGACATAAATGCTAATTGGAATGCTTCAGCTGATTTTAAGTGACCGTGAATATGCTCCACACTAGAGTGACTTTCACCTTAACTTTAGTCGTCAAATTAAATGTGTTGCTATTTATTCACTGCTCCCCCATCCCATCACTGCTTGAGCCTGAGTCCATGGGGCAGAAAAAACAGCAGCACAAGCCTGGGAAGGAAAATGGATTCAGATGTGGTGACTTGGAAGTGGCATCTTAGTTTGTGCAGGGAGCAGGAGCTCCACTGAAATGATAAAAGGGTTGGGAATTTATGCAGTGGCTTTAATTATTGAAAACAAGAGCCAGATTCTCTGTTGCCTGAGCATCTAACTGTGCAGGAGCTTGGGTTTTCATAAGGCACATAACCAAGTTAGGGACCTAATTCCCTATAAAATCAACGTCTGTAACCTGTTCAGCTGCCTTTTAAGCATTCCAATTCCTTCTGTTTACCTTTGAAGCTGCTCTTGGGCTCCAAATCCTGTCCTGCAGGTAAGGAAAGCTATGGAAGGTGTCTGTTCATGTTGGTAAAGGACCCAGGTTGTTTTTCCAGATCAGCTGCAAAGGGCTCCATCGTGCCAAGGCAAACAGATCAGTCACAGTTTCCTGGTTTTTATATGCTACACAGCACAGGAGATGGTGTGCGCTTCGTGCTGCAAAGGAGCCCAGCTCGATAAAAATGGTATCAGTTTAATCAATAGGAATGTTTTCTCTGACTAAAACATGCTCCTAAGTGGTGTCAGGAAAGAAGAGGCCTTAGCAAAGGCTCTGCCTTTCAAGGGCCTGGGTCTCGTTGGCCTCATGTGTATTTGAGTCTCTATGGCCTCTTCTGCCTGCCTGCATAAACACACCATGGGCTGTTCCTGGAAAAAGCACTACAGCAAGATGCTGCTTCTGGGAACAGGGTTACAGGGCTGGTGATGGTGAGTGGTGACTAATTAGTGTCATTCCCAGAAGTATCATCTCCGGGAGCATTTCCGAGAAGGGACTGACAGCGTGGTGTGTGCTGTATATGGCTAAGTCGTGCTGATGTTTTGCTACCCCTCCCATAATTCAGAGCTAAGGCTGGGACAAATGGCAGTCATGGATTCGTATTTTTTTCCTGACCATAATTAGCTAAAGCAAGCTCTGTTCCCTTCATTTCAGCCCTTTATCATATTTTGTGCTTTTGTTACAGGAAAAACACCACGAAGCAGAGCACGGATGGCTGTACTTGGCTGTCCCTGCATTACTTCTGTGCGTGCAGAATTAGGAACTATTAAATAGGCCTTGGACATTTGCGTGTCTGATTTACAAAAATATCTACTTTTACATGGGAGGACTGGTCTTGTGACAACTCTAATGAGTCCTTGATGGATGAAAATATCTTAAGATAATTAGTGGAAGACTCTAAGCAAATAAAATGTAAAGAATAAATATCAAAAGATCAGGCAAGCAAAACAAACACAGCTAAGGGAAGCAACAGTAATGAATTATGTTCCAAAATACAGCATAATTCCTAGTTGGTTGGAAAAGAAAATCTAGAAGGTAGTCTGGGTTTCGTCAGAGCTAATGTTCCTTAGTTAAAAAGTTTCAGGAACATTGCTGCCGGTGGCAATTGTGAATTGTGTGTTCTTGTCTGGGTACCTCAACAAATTAGCCTGGAATAAGGTTGGATGAATCTGAATCCATTTTTGCCTGATTCAGAAAGCATCTCTTGCAAGATGGTGTGTGATTTAAGCTCAAAATCTTCATTTGAAGGTCCTGTTGATATCTCTATGCTAATGCAGTTTTATTTCCAAAACATCTGTTGTTCTTCTCCTCTTCCCTGAGGACTCTTGACGATGTGGCCATTTGGATCAGCTGTGGATATGATTTATTGATCTGCTTGCTTATTGGCAAGAGTTTAAAATCAGCAAATCCAGAAAGATCAGATACAATTTACACAACCCGGAGCCAACTCCCCTCCCCTCCTCCAAGTAAATTTTCTAGGATATTTTAGCATGTTTAGATGGCTGGGATAAAATACAATGTCAAATGTGTTTTGCAAGTACCTCTGTATTTCAACTCAGAGTCTTGGTATTTATATGTCATGGAAAGTACCAGAGTCCAATATTGCTGTGAAGGCACAGGTTTGAAGGGTGTGGGATAATGATCCAGGGTTTCAGGGTATTAAATCTGGTTTTACCATTAGTTCATTGAATGGATTTGGTTGAATAACTCAGAATTTAACTTTGTCTTGGTGTAACTGAGAATTTAAAGCCTGAAAGGTTCATTGTATGCAAAGACAAATAGATCCTCAGCATCTTTGTGTCTGTGTCCCTCACCTGAGGGTCTCTCTTACCACCAGCAGCCTTGGCAGAGCACACCATGATCACAGAGGATTTTCCCTCTTGCAAGGACACAACTTTAAGGGATGAGTTGACTTAGTCAGATTTTTGAGCAGGCAGCAATGGCCCTGATACTTTTCTGAAAAAATGCAGCTCCCCTTCTGTTCCCAACCATTTGCTGTGGAGAGCAATGAAATAAAACAGCAGAAATGGTTGTGGAGAATCAGCCTGGGCTGTCTGCAGCCCGTGCATTGAAATGGCCACGAGGGCCTCTGCAGTCTCCCCAGTTATCACTTGTGCACATGTTCAGCCTCTGCTGCCTGCCAGCAGCACTTCAGGAAGTTCTGCACAGGATTTGCTCCTGGATCAATCCATTCTGAGCTGGTAGTAGAGCCACTGATGTATTTTAATGAATTCTGTTTCACATTTTCCCATTTATACCGCAGTTTATATACTGTCCTTGGAGATTTTGGTGTTCTTCTTATCTGGCTTTAGAGGAGTGCTGGAGAATCTGGTAAATGACAGCTGCTGTGTTTTCAAATTTTGCTGTAAGGTTTCAGCAAGACAACATTGCAAGAGTGGAGAGGTTTGGGGTTGAGTTTCTTTCTTTTTGTTCTGCTTTGTTTTGATTTTTCCATCTTTATTTTTGTATTTTTAAATTTTTTTGAGAACTGAAGCCTAGGACAAATTATTCTGTTGTTTAGCAAGTACCAACGTGTGTATAAATTTCTAACAATGCTCAAACCAATGAGAAACATGCTTCATGTTCCATCGAGTGTAAAGGTTATTTTTCCAGTGAAACACTTGATTTTAGGATAAATGCAGTGGAGGTGACACCGTGACTCATGAAGTTTATGGTCTGCAGGGGTGCAGCCAACCAAGGTTTGACATGACTTACCTTTCTTAGCTCCAGCACTTACAGAAAAGCTCTTAGAACTTTGTTCAGACCCCTGACTTTATTGCCAGCTGGTGTTTATTAAAGACTACTTATTCTTGTGCTTTAGTTCTTCACTTCCCCCGCCAGTATTTATTCCTTTCTTCCTGTCTTCAGCCCACAGTGTGTTATATTTATAAAATAGGTCACTGGCAATTTTTAAGAAAATGTCCCGTATAGATTATGGAACAGATTGATAAACTGCAAATTGCAATAACAGCACAGGACCTCCAGCCAGGGAGAGTCTCCCTTGCAGTAACTGAATAGTTGGTTATTTCACTCGGGAAGACAGAACCAGCAACACAATTAATATTGTAAAATCTTAGTGAAGCTTCTAACTTCGAATTTACCATGACATTGTGCAGGCAACAGTGATGCACCACGCTGCAAGGTCTAGATATGCTCTAATTCCTCTGTGGCACATATCCCAGGAAGAGCCCTTCTGCTTCAGATCTATAGCTTGACAGGGAACCGTGTCAATGCTGAAGCTTTTTCCTCATTTCTTTGTTTTCTTGCAGAAAAGCTTCTTGGTTTTGTGTTTTCTTTGATTTGTTCAAGAAAAACAATTTTCTTTTAAATTCTGCAGAAGGTCTCAGATGAGGGAATATTTTCCTTTATGGCTTTTGAATAACAAGTTTCCCTGGTATGACCCACGGAGAGCAGCCTTGTGTCTGTGAACTCTCAAGTTCTCTCAGTAATTTGTGTTTCCCCACTCCTAAACCTTCCTCTTCCTAAGCTGCATGAGGGTCACCCTTTGCCCAGGCCGGGGTAATCTTGGGGTTTTTTAACTTCAAACTTTTAAGTTTGAAGTTTGAAAGACATGGGTAATAATTCCATCACATATTAAAATAACTAATTTTAATTAGTTATTAAAATTGCTTGAGCTACATTTTCCTTTATGTATTTTCTCCTCCTGCCTATGGTCAATCACTCCTGAAAGTGGCACGTGGGAGGAAAGGATCACTTTAAGAGCCAGAGAGAGATTGGAAATATCATCATGGATTTCTTTCAAATTAAAACGCACAGTGTAAAATCAAATTAGGAGCAAAATCCCAGCATTTCACATCTGGCCATCCACATATTCAAGAAAAATTATATTCTTTGAAACCAAAATTTTAATTAAAATTTCTTCATTTAGGCTTATGTTAAACAAGAACACTCATGTTGGTTGTTCTCCATTTATTATGACTCTATCTACATCTTTTTAAAGTTGATTTGCCACTTAGGAAATGGACAGATTTGGAAACTAAAATAGTTTCCATGCCTGTAAAAAAGGGACAATCCAGGCAGAAGTGCTATTCCCACTGTCCTCACGGGTGTTTCAAGAAGCACCAGTCCTTGCTGGTGAAGGCTCGGGGTGTCCGGATCAGTTGGAGATTTGGTGATGTAGTTACTGCCACATCTGCTGCACTTGAATGGGCAATTCTTCATTGCCCATCACATCAGTGGTGTTCTGTGTTTCATGTTCCAAGGTGCCTTTCTTCACCAGCTCCACAATTGTTATGCTGTTACAGAGCTCATTTCCCAATGAGCCTCTCTGAAAAGGCTTAGGTTAGGGTTAGGAATGATCTCCTCCGAATCTCCTGGTTTTCAGTGCTCCTGTTCCTGGTTTCCTGACGTAGCCAAGTCTCAGATATCCAGGGGAATGCCTGGGGGAAAGGAGGGAGCAGCATGAGTAGTCAGGGATAAGCAAAAGGAAGATTTTTACATAATAAAATTATCTATGATATATCACCTTTGGGAAAAAAACCCTGCAAGCATTTTGAAAAAAAAAATGCAGACAAGTTTGTGAAGAGTAGAAATCTGTTTCAATAGTAACAAGGGGAACGGAGGAGGGGAAAGCTGCATGTACATCTCATCCTCTGCAGCACCACATAACTGCAGGACGTTGAGAGGAGATACCTGGGGCTATCTCAAAGTTGATCATAGATATCTACCATAAAAGCTGAAAACTACTTGCTCATTTTAACAAAAAGCTTCATCTTAGGAGCTTATAGTTGAAGGATCAAAGCAATCTCTTGGCTTTTCTTTTACCCAGAATATCTGCGGGTTTTGTTCTCCTGTACACCTCTCCATGTGCAGTCACAACTTGAGAGATGCTCTTGAAACACATTTTTTAGGAATTTGTCTCTGGTTTTGTGGTGGAGTCAGTACTCTTCTTGTACCTGGATTATTCCAGGAACAGACAAAGATAAAATGACAAAGTACCGTTTGAGCTTTTTCTTTTTTCCCCTAATGAAAGGAATAGATAATAATGAATCATTGCATGATAAACATCTTCTGGAAATCAGTTTTTAGTCTTGTAAGACAAGGTAGGATTTGCAGTTTGCTTCACAGCCATACAGATACTTGAAAGGAAACTATTCTGGGATGAACAACTTTACTCCCCTTAAATGATTTACTGTATTTAAGGAAACTGCATCTTTCCTTTGTCCCTTCCTATCCCTAAAACAATGAGATGATGGAGCATTATCACAGCAGGAGGCTCGCTGGCATTGCCAACGCCCCCACACCCTGGCCTGTGCCCTTGCTGTGACTGTTGCCCAGGAATAATCGGTGTGTCTTTTAGGAGAGTGTTGGTGTAAGAATGCATACGTGTTTTGCATACAATTTGCATAATATATGAGTAAATATGTAACATATAATACATTACAATTTAATTTTTATACTACATATTCTATTTTTAATTTTATATTTCATGTGATAAATGCTAGCAGGAAGGTGCTTTCCATAGCAGAAGCCTGGTGCCTCAGCACACTGGGTTTTCTGTGCATGAGGGCTGGATTTGCCTCCTGGATGTTGTCAGTAGGCCTGGAAGTCCTTTTTTAGCACCACATTGGGGATCTCTCCTCTGATTGACTCAGACTTTTATTTCCAGCTGCCTCCCTGAGATGAACAAAACCAGTTCTTCAGAGACTCTTCCATCCCAGTTCTAGACACCACATGCCACAGGGACACAAATAACCATCATGCTTTTTAAGCTGTCTGCCTTCTGTTGCCAAAGTTAAATGTGTTTAAATAGTGCAAGTTACCAACTTGATACCTCCTATCTGTTCCCTAATGAAGGCCAGAGGGAATTAACCCAAATCATTTGCTGCTTTCCTGCAAGCAGAGGAACTTGCTGTCAGTGAGGGTTGTTGTGGTCCTTACCAGCAAGACTGAACTTCAGAAAATTGCCACTTGACATTCTACCCCCACAACCAGAAACTGAAATTGAAGCCCCAAGAGCAAAAAGCTTAATAACGCAGCAAGTCTGTCAAGCAATTGAATTTAAGTAATGCTATAATGCAAAACACTAGTTACTAATTACTACGAGGAAGGAATTGCAATGGAAATTTTCAACAGTTTGTTATTATACTGTGGCAATATTATGAGATTGGCTTGGTCTTTCAATATAAAATGCTGATTTCAAATTGATTTTAACAAATGAAATGAGCAGGAAGCCTGTTTAGACTCTTGAAATTCAATACTTAGAGAAAGTATAAACTTTTAGCTCTCTAATAATAAATACAAGGAAAATGCTGAATAGGTTTTATGACACAAAGACTGTGTGATTCTAAGTCAGGTTGAGGTCAGGTTGTGCTCCTAAATCCCAGCTGATTCTGCTTGCACAATGTGTGCAAAAAACAATGCCCAAGTAAGTGTGACACAGAGGGATGGTTAAAAGGTGAAGGTGAGAATCATAATTTAAAAAATGTAAGCCATGAAATTAAAGGAACTAGTTTCGTTTGGATGTCTTCTGTAACCAAGACCACTTCTGTTTGATCCATGCCAACCAGTGGCATTTGAAGAGCTCTTTTTGGCTAACTCAATATTTTCTGTGCTTCAGTTTTTCAAGTATTTATTGTCTCAAATAACCACAATATAAAAATAGAAGATCATAACATTGAGACATCACGTTAGTGGATTCCCTTAGTGAGAGGGCAGGGTGGAAACGGGACACAGCTTAAGAGGTAGAGTAGCAGCAACTAAAACATTGAAGTTATTAAATGGAGTAGGAGAGTTGAAATTAGAGAGCTGGGAGGTCAGGTTATATTGCGTTCCTCGGAGACAGGAAGAGCAGCAGCACTGAGGATAGGCAAGGCAGCAGAGAGAGCTCTGCACTGTTGATGCCAAGGAAAGGAAGAACGAAAAGGTGATGTGAACCAAAAGAATAAAATATGAAAACAGACCTGACCATTAATTCATGAGAGGAGTCTCTATTATTGAAATCTGGTTTGGCTTTACTGAGTAAGAAAATTTAACTCTCTTGCTATGGGGCTGGAACAGAGGCAATTTAAAAGGAACAGACACTAAGAGAAAGCCCAGATTTACAATTTTCATTTTCCCACACCTCCTCAAAATGGTTTCCTTCCCTTTCTGGAGAGCACCACCTGTGCTAGACAGTTTTTCAAAATGATCCCCGGCAGCCCTGCCGTAAGATGGCAATTTTGTCTCTCATTTCCAGCTGTATGCTCTTATTAAGATGTTACTTGGTTTTGCCACAAAACAACTGCTGACGATCCCAACTGGGAAAAGTGGGGCATGAATGCTGCTAAGCCTTTTCTCTTGTCTTTTTGGCATGAGATAATTTGCTCAGTGCACTAATTTGCAACAAGGTAAGACACAGCTTTCAGTCAATAGGGTCAGTTCTGAAGCTCAGAGCAACGTTTTTTCTTTTGTTCCTTAGAAAATTGTCAGTTCTGTCTGGGGACTTCATTAGGGGAGTAACAGGATTCTTTCTGCCAGTTCTTCAGCAAGAAGGGAACCTCATTACCAATTTTTAATATGAAAAAGTAAGGGATGAGTTTGAATAACAAAAAATTGAAGAGCCGTGTGACAGCAGAGCCTTTCAACATGGTGCACACCCTCGTGCAAGATTTGGCTGAGTGGTTATTGCAGGATCTGTATTAATAAAAATCTGATTTATTAGGGTGTTACAGATATGGTGTGGATATAAAATTATCAATTTTATCCATTTATATACATGCATACATAGTCCTGATGACCTTAAACTGACTGTTGTGGCAAGTATGGAGTTAAGTATATATTATACATGTTGCAAAAGTCCCTTTCACGTTCAGGAGGACTAACAGTAGAATGAAATATCCCAGATACAGATTAAGCATCATCCTGCATGTGGGTGACTCCCTGTTCTGGAAAAGTCTTTGTCTTTTAGTTAGGAAAGGCCTTCCTGCTTCTGTATCTCAAAAGCAGTAAGCACATCCTGGTAATTAAGGTAATGTAAAAATCAATGTACTAATTACTGGGTTTTCCCCCATTATATACTAATAGTGAAATTCAGACTAAACTATATTCGAATTCGGTAAATTGGTTTGGCTGCATCCATGTGTATATTAACTGAATGTTTTCAAAAGGTTTTAATCCTGCAGAAGCCACTTGAGCAGATGAAAAGCCATTTTCTTCATGCCAGAGGTGTGGGAACACGGATGCTCCTGGCAATGCTCAGTTACAGTCTAGAGGGGAGTGAAGGGACAGAAGGCACTGAGAGTGAGGACGTGGCCATGCCAGAAAATGTTTGCTGCTTGGGCAAGACCTTCTGAAGTCACTTTTTGTTAAGGTTTGCCCCTGTGAGATGGCAGAGTGAGTTTGCCAGAGGCAGACTCACAGGAAAAGGCATTTCCTCATGTGTACTGGTATTCAACACCAACCATGTCTTTACAAGAGTGAAGCGTATTATTATTTTCTCTTCTTCAAAAGACATGGCTAAAAGCACCAGCCTAAAATGAGAATTTTTAAAAAAGAAAAACAAACCAAGAAACAAAACCACCACCTTAAACAAAAATTTAATAAGAGCTCCAGAGTAATTAAATCAGACTCTGGTTAAAAATAATTTTAAAGCATTATCACTGCTTTGGTGTGAGTGCCTTGCTAAGAGTAAGCAACCAGCCACAGAATCATTTAGGACAGAAGGGACCTGCACATGTCTCTCTTTCCCAGTGTCATGCCAAAACAGGGGGCTGCCTTCAAAGTCTGGGGCTGCTCAGGTTCTTGTCTGGGTGTTTGTGAAAATATCCAAGAATGGGATTTCTTCAAGGTCCCTTGGGGTGCCTCTGACAGCACAAAACTTTACAGAACTTGTTACAGGATGCATGCAAAGTTCTCAGTAAATGGAACCATTGGGTCAATTAACCACGTCTTTCCATAGGATAGTTTTATACAAGTTTTAATGTGATTTTCATTGCTAATTAATGTGCAAAGAAGAAAAGATAAAATAAATCTCATTACTTGATATTATATGCAGCAGGTGCAGGTTTCCAGATTGCTCTCAGTGCTTTGGACTGACTTTGAGCTTTGTTTCCCGTGAAGGTTTGGACCTCACTTCTCCACATCCATGAATAAATCTCCACTCTCTGTCCTGCCCAGAACCCTGTCCTCCAACTTTCCATTCCCGCAGAGCTACTGCACATCCTCCTCCCCTCTTAAAAAATAAATAACAATATTTAGCCCTGAATTTTCTGTGAACTGAAGTGCTTATATTCTCTGTGGGTGTATATATTAATATATACCACTTAAAGATACATTTTTCTCTTTTAAAAAAAGCCTCTCTCAGCACATTAGTGTATTAAAATCTTACCATTGTGAACAGCAGTATGCTGTACACATGGGGAAGTCTCAGCTTCATGAAATGAGAATATTTTTAATTGTCCTTCTGTATGTGAATCTGATAAAATTAATAAGAAATGAGCTTCCAATATACTTCAGAAATGCCAGGTCCTTAAGGGAATGTTTTGATGGTGTTAGTTTTTTTAATAACAATTGCATTAAACCCCACTTACTGTTTTCTGTTTTCATACGTTACGCTTCGTTATTTGCTGATTGACAGCTTGAGTTGTTTCTATTCTCCTCCTGCTTAATTACATACAGGCTCTTTGTTATTCTGCTATAATTTCATGACCATGCTAATGAAAGTATTGGGACTATGGATTGATTTCCATGGAGCCTTATCTTTTTGTAATTTAGGGGCTGTTAACAATGAAAAAAAAAACCTTCAAGAATTTGCAATTTAAGACTAATTTATATCTAATTAATTAAAAGAGAAGTCCTGGTACTTCCATTATAACAAAACTCAGAAGCTTTGAGCTCTTTGGTTTCAAGATTTGTGGATGCAGACCAGGCAGTATCCTGTAAAATGTATGCAATTCCCACCTTGGATAGGGATGCACAGCTGGGGGCTACTAAGGATATTTTTAAGATGTGAGGGAAGTGAAATGCAATGTTCTAAATGTGGAAAAGAAGAGGAAAAGTTTCAAAAAGTGAATACAGGCATCTGCCTATGGCTGCTTGATCCAGTGTGTATGAACCTCCTACTGTCTGACTGGCATATGGAAAGTCTAGCTGTAGTCCCTAAAATAAAATCCTGGATTCCTCTCTTAGAAGCCATAGCTGTAGCATCATTCTAGCAAGAAACTTGCCGAACATTTTGCAAAGGAGTGGTAACTCATGGTGAACTTTCTTAGTCTGTTGGAGGTTTTTTTGGTTGGTTGTGGGTTTTTTCCAGTTTGGAAGGAGTTATGTCCTCTATTGGTTGTTTTACTGCCTCCATATTGTGCATTAGCTTGTGCAGATGTAACTCCAGTAACAGAACTGCAAGATCAAAATCAAGTCTTGAACTTGAATTTTTATTAGTGACTATGTCAGGCATTATATTGATCTTGACTTCTTTTTAAAAGAATATGTTTCACATGCATATTCCAGTCCTACTACTTCAAATTAATTCTCTGGTGTAAATACCAAACGAGCCAAGTCTGTGGAACACAGGACCAAAGAGGGAGGTGAGAAGAAAAATTAATGATTAGTGTTCCATTAATGACTTGTAAGCATCAGTGTGGCTCACGGTGTTTGGGAGCTGTGCATTGCTAGGGGCTGGGCGAGGATTTTGGGGCAGTGTGACAAAGGGACCTTTGGGGGTTTGTCTCTGGCCTGGCGTGGGGACCAGATTTTTGGTTTGACTCATGGGGTTGTTTGGTTGGTTTTGCATGTTGGGTTCTGTTTGGTGTTTTGGTTTTTTGTTTTGTTTTGTTTGTTTTTTGGTTGTGGTTTTTTTGTGGGTTTTTTTTTAAAGTGTATAAAATGTGTTGCTTTTCAAGACTATTTCATGGGTAGTAAAACTTGCATTGTATTCTCACACCACATCTATGTATTTGTACAAACTGTTTAAAGGATCACAGCCAGTATCTGCTTTTTTTTATGTTGTTGTAAATCCAGAACAATTTGTTAGTTACTTGGATAGTCATGAAAGGAGAGTTTGACCCTGGCAGTCTTTGTCCAAAAGACGCAGAGTTCAAGTGTCCATGATGAATGGTTTTTGTTGGTTTGGGTTTTTTTCCACACCGTTTCAGATCCAGGGCAGTAGGCCAGTAGTAAAACTGTGCAAGTATCAGGGATTGTGTTTGATTCTTGGTGTTTCATTCCTTTTCAATAATAGCCAAATACCTAAAATCATAAATATGGCCTTGCATTTTTAGTTTGCTGTGTGTCCAAGGACTTCAGAGATTTTCATAACTTCAGCAATCATGATGCTGTTCCATGGGTGAGAAGTAAATTTAATGCAATTTTTACAAATAGGGAAATGGAAGCTCAATGAGGGAGTTGGAAGTGTCAGTGACAATTCAGGGAGTAGAACACAATCTATTTAATTCAATTAATCGATCAGCAGCTTGAGGGAGCTGATCCTGCCCCTTTGCCCTGGTGAGACCCTGGCTGCAGTGCTGCATCCACCTCTGGGGCCCCCAGTGCAAGAAAGATGTGCCCTCGTTGAAGCAGGGTCAGATGAGGGATACGAAAATGCTCCAAGGGCTGGAGCAGCTCTGCTGTGGAGAGAGGCTGAGAGAGCTGGGGTTGTTCTGCCTGGCCAGGAGGGAAACCTTATTATGGCCTTTTGATATACAACAGGAGCTTGTAAGAAGCATGGAGAGAGACCTTGCCAAGCACAGACAGGACAAGGGGCAATGCTTTTAAACTGAATGAGGCAAGATTTACGTTGGGCGTTAGGAAGACATTTTTTATGATGATGGTGGTGGAACAAGGCACCTAGAGAAGTTGTGGATCCTCATCACTGGAGGTGTTCTATGATTCCATGAAGGCTGTAATTTCAGTGGCATGCCATGAGATACAGGTTGGGTTGCTCCTAAATCTCCTCACGGATTGGCTGCACAGTGCAATGCCTGCCTGAGCTGACTTGCTTGTTGTTCCTGATTTCCCGCGTTGTACGAGAGAAAAGAACTGAGCAAGGAAAGTGCAAGGAGTGAACCTTTGTATGCAGGTACCTGTGCACAGGGAATGGAAATATGTATTATATACTATTATTTTATATATATATATATGTATATATATAGATATATGTATTTTGGAGTGAAGATCAAAATGCCATGAATAAAGGAGCACACCATTGCTTGAGTTACCTGAAGTAGGTAACTGTAGATGCAGTTCTATGGGTTTGAGCATTAACTGCCTCATATACAAAAAGCATATAAAGTAATATTAAATATTCATTTGAAACATTGTACTCTGCTTCAGCAGTAACTGAGGTGCAATATATGCATGCATGCAGTGGCTTTGCATTAACCAATGCTGAATAATGTGCTTTACAGTCTACATGCTTGAATAGCAAGATGCTTTGCATTTATATAGGACTCTCCATACAAAAAACCTGAAATACTTCTGAAATAGGCTTAAGCATTGGTACCCCTACATCCCAGTTGGAAAATTGCAGAACAGAGATTGAACTGTGTTAACAGAAAGCTGGTGATTATTTGGAATAGAATCCATCATCTGATAGTCTTTTGACTGCTGGGACATCAGAAAAATTTCTGATATTCTAGATGGATGAATGTTGCTCACCCCTTAGTATATTTTTTTAATATATTTTTAAGATTTGAATAATCCTTTTATAAAGAAAAGCACTGTACTTTTTCTGAGTTTCCTCAATGAAACATCTTATCCATTTGGTCACTGATGGCTTGAGATATCAACTTCTATAAAAGACGCTTTTTGGGGGAGTGGGTACTGATTTTATGACATGGCCATTTCTGGTGGGTGTTAGTAGCTGTGGAGACTCATGCTAAATCCTAAGGTTTTGTTTCCCCACCGAACTGTCTCTTTAAAAGAAAACTCTTTGCCTGCTCAGGAGGTGGTGGAGAAGTTCTCACTGGGGATGTGCTGTGACCTTGGTGTTGTGTGCCATTTGTGCATCATTAAAAGGTTGTAATGAAGCTCTGCCACACACAGATTGTAAAAGGTCAAGCAGAAAGTTGGGAGCCAATGAGGTTGGGAAGAAAAATTGTGCTAGCAGCAGAGGTTGAGGGATTCATTATATTGATGCTATGGGGTTTTCAGCAGAGTAATAACTGAGTTAGCAATAGAATGTAAATCTTCTCAACCACTTAGTCTGAGCCTGCTTCTTCTTGATTTGTGGGGATATATTTTTACTAGAGTACAGGAAAAGTCATTATGCCTTCAAGAAAGCCACTGGAACTAGTTCATGCATTGTAGGTAAAAAGACAGAAGACAAACAGGACTGGATGTGGCCCATCTGTAAAAACAGGGTATTGGTGACAGAAAGAGAAGGATTGGACCAAACCAAAGTGTTTATGCACATAATTGGGGTTGCTGCACTGAGTAATTGTTGGTTTGCAGGGTTTGATTGGCAGGTTATGTCATACCTGGGTAGAATGCTGTGATCATAACGATAAACGTTGCCTTTCATTCCATGGAAAGGAGCAGTGGCCTTCCAGAATCATATTTCCATGGGCAGGTATCCTTCAGCCCCATGGACTTCATCATTCCCTGTTTCTCAGACAAACAGCCCCAAGAAGAGGTGCTCATTAGAGAAATCTATAACAGACTGTGTAACTTCCTTGCATTATAGTTTAATTGAAATTAATAATATGGAAGAATAAATTTAAACTGCAATTGCCATGCATTTACAGAAATTGGGAGTAACTAAAATATATGGAACAGTTTTGCTTTCCAGCTCTCTGGATATGCTGAATTACGTTCTGGCATAATTTGTCACAATCTGGACATAGACAAAAAGTTATATGAAAGCCTGTGGGTTTGTTGTACTTTTATAGTCCTGCATACACAACTTTCCTCAATTGCTCTATAAAAGTAAATATTTTTTGATACACATGGAAAAAATAGTTAACTTTTAATCTTTTGCCATGTTATCAACTTGATTTTCTTGGAAGTGGTTTCCCTAACAAGTGAGGCACCAACCTGGCATGACCAATCTAAGACATTTTGTGTTGATTAAAGATTCTCATTTGGGGGAATTAAAAAAACAAATATCTCTAATTCTAATCTAATACCTATGGAAGTCATCAAGAGTCTTTCTGTGGCTTTTGGTGACCAGAGCATGCAATATTCCCAGCTTGTCCTCCAAAGTCTTGGCATTTAATCCAAATACCTATTAATTCAGATATATTATTTAGGGAATTAGTTCCCAAAAGAGGAACGGTGTGCGAAAGCTGATATCATCCTCGCTGTTATCCACATGGAGGCTCAGAATTTTCTGTACTTGGATGGTAGAGGACAGATCAAGCCCATTGCTCCTGAATGGCCCTAAAAACATAAATACCAACACTCATTGCTTTTTGTTCCTGGCAGGTGATCTTGTAACTAATCGAATGTGTCAATTACAGCCGGCTTTGAAAAAAGATACTCAAAGTATCTGGAAGGAAAAAAAAGTGACTAAACCAGGTTGTTTGTCATTCAGTCAGCTTCCATCAGATCATTGTAAATTACCCGTCACATTATTCCATTGCTGAACATGCTTTGTTTCAACATCCTCAGCTAAACAGTTACATATTTTGTGCCTTTCTTCTGTCACACTTTCACACTTGCCATGCAGTTCTGTTTTGTTCTAGAAAATACCATCCCTCTCCAAACTGTGATTAAAGAGCTCAGAGGGGTTTTCAAAGGAAGCTTTAATCAATATTGGAGGCTTATTCTTTTGTGCATTGATTATTATGCTAAGGTGTTTAATTAATCAACAGATGTTATTTTAATGGAGAAAACATTACTGAAGTAGCGATAATGGGAAATTACTGTTGGGTTTGGTTTTTTTTTTGACACCAGCTTGAAGATTTCTTTAAACACTTGCCCATCAATCCTGTGAACTTGAGACAGTCCTGCTAATCCAAAACTGTCCCTTTTGGAGGCTTTTATCTGTTTGGTCTCGAGCTCCATCATGTATAGATACATTTACAACTGAGAATTTCAACCCCAGGTTTACCCAGCATTTATGGAAGAAACTCAATCTTGATATGGCCCCTCTTCCTTAACTCTGTTACACAACCAAATCCCTGAAGTCTGTTGCAGTGCTGCTGAGACATACATGTCCCTTTGGATTTGCTGCTGACACATACATGTACATTTGGATTTGCTGCTGACACATACACGTGCATTTGGATGCTGTATCAAAGTCACCCAGTTTGTGGGTATTTGGGGTGCAGTCTCAAGGGTCAGGCTCCCCAAGGGTGTCTAATTCATTCGTTTGCATCAACCAGGATCAGCCATACTGCTGTCATTCCTGGTGGGTGCCAACACCCATCTTTGTACACTCCTAGAGAGGAGATGACTGTATATAACTGTCCTTATTTTTAGGTATTTTTTTCCTATTTATTAGCCAAAATCTCTCTTGCTTCACTTATTCTTGATACTGTCTTCCATGAAGGAGAGATTAAATGAAGGAGTCATTTACATATTATCGAATCTCTTTATATCCTCTTCCTTAACACTAAAGCTTAAGCATTTCATTTCACATTGTTTCTTGTCACCACTGCTGTTCCCTGAACGATTCTCTCTCCTTTTGGTTCCTGTCTGGGAAGGTGGTGTCCAAAAGCCAGGGCAGCTCTCGAGGTGAAGCCTTTCCAGTGCTTATTAGAGCACAAAGGATCATTCTGCTTGTCCTGGAGGTGCTGCTTCTGTTTGTACATCTTGTTTTCTGAAAAGGCTCCTGCGGAACATGGGAGTGTTAGATAAAGACCAAGCTGCAGATCCATTCAGGACAGGGAGGGCACTGGTGCCACCGTGTCACCTCGTGCCCGCTGTTCCCCTGTCATTGCCACTGCAAACCCGTTCAGTTCTAAAGCTGCAGAGTCTCCAACTCTGTCTGGCAGCTAAAATGCATTGATTGTTTTTTGTGGTTTAACCCAAATTGGTACAAACAGTCTTAATTATCTACAGAGGCTTTCTTCGAAACTTCCGATACAGCATTTTAGCATCCAGGTGGGCTGCCAAGGGTTAAGAGCTTGGACTGTGCCAACAAAACCAGCATATCCAGGTAGAGGCTTTGTTAGTTCTACCCCGCTGGCTCTGGCTTCACTGTTTAGGATCTGTAAATGAGAGGAGTACGAGGCTGTAGAGGAGTAAAAATGAAGGAGTTACGAATCGTCTGTCGCTCTGTGCATTCACATAGGACAAAGTTCTGTTGAGTAAGTAGCACCTCTTGTCTCATTTTCTTTCTAAATCAGAATTATCCTTGGTTAAGGTAGGTTGTTTTGGTAACTTGTGTTGAAGAATGTGTGAAGAAAATATCACTGGGGTGATATTTTATATTTATATTCATTCTCAAGATGTACATTGCATCAGGTAATAAATAAGGCTTTCAGTTCTGTGTATCAATTCTCTTTTGCTGGTATGTGGTAAATGTTTTGCTAATTACAATCAGTTAAGATACATGAGACATTATGTCATTATTCCCATTACAGCATCATTCTTTCAGTGAGTTATCTCTGCTATTGACTGCAATTATTTCACTGCTGGAGAGTGCAAACATGTATGAAAAACAAGATAAGTTATCAAAAACAGCACCTTCCGAATAAAAATGAATAATGAATACATGTGCCTTGAATTGTGTAGAATACATATAATCTGTTTTCTCACGATCACTGAAAAATAAAAACTGGTTTTTGATTCATTTTTTTATGTCATATTAAAAATGTGGCTTGTACCCAAATAAAACTGCTTGGCATGTATATTCGGGGAAACCTGAAGTATAAACTTGTTTTTAAGACAGAAACACTTGCTTGAGTTCAGTCGTCAGAAGATGTATTTGAAACTGCAGATGATTTATTTTCATAGGTTTGTTTATTAGATCGAGATTTGCAATGCCTTTGGTTTAGAAAATGTAGTTTTCTTTGTTCCTTGTGAAAACAGATGCAATCAGAATTTTATAGGATGTAGAAACATTGTTCTCACAGTAACTTTATCCTTTTAGATTTAGGTCAATATTTTGGGATAGACAGCTTGAATCTCTGGCAGGTGTTACTGACCTGACTGGCCAAAATATGGACTGTTTTCTAAGGCCACTTTTGGCATAGCAGTGCTATGGCTAGGATTAAATTTAGCATAGTGGCCCAAAGGGAATACTATTCACATGAATTATATTGTAGAGTTTTTGTCTATGCTGAGTTCTCCATTTTATATCACACATGATATTTTGTAATCCTGGTTTTGCTTTTCACAAATGCATCTTATTATTTTCAGCAACAAATTGTGCTAGGGATTGTGAGTCTTGGAAAATGACTGAGCTTCAGCTGAGGCCAATTTTTGCAACAGTATGTTAATGAAGCTTGGAAAAAAGTCTCCATTTTCATGTTGAACCATATAATAGAGTTAGCACTTCAGTGCCCAAATTATGTAAGTGACAGAGAAAGGGAGAAATCAAGAGCCCTGCTCCCAAAGCAGTAGAATTAAACAGGCTCCAGATCATATTGAGAATCTGCGCCTGTGCTCCTGCTATTATTAGACAAAATTCCTTCCTGTAGGGCATTGTTAATGAGCCAATAACTTTTGGAGTTCCTCATTATCTTTCCCATCACACTCGTGCTCCTCGGGTTACCCACCTTCCGCGCGGGGCCCGGCTGTGCCGCTGCTCCGAGCACGTTTCTGCTGAGGGCGTCAGAAGGGACTGGTGTTACATTTAATGCCGTTTGACAGCTTTAACTGTACCATCTCTGGCTGTGGCCTTCAGGAGATCACCGAGCTTTACGAACATCCCCTTCTCCTGGGCAGGGCTGGCGGGCTGTGCCTGCGTGAGCCTCCTGGAGCTTTGTGGCACCATTGAAGGATAAAGCTCTGAGCTGCAAGGACTCGGCCAGCCGACTGCCTCACCTCACCCCTCTGTAGTGGGGGGCTTTTGCAAATGGATGTTTTTATTTATGGCAGCTTCTCATCGCTCCTATTGAAATTTAACGGCGTAGTGCTGGGAGATGGGGTCATCAGGCCACTTATTAACTTGCCCAGCAGGAAAATAAAAATGCCTTTTGGGCCCCATTGGCAATATTTCTTGAGTAGCTGCTATTTAATCACCTTCCTGATATGTCTGGGATGTCAGTTATCTGCACTGCATATTTTATTGAAGTGTACAGAATGAGGTGTGATAATGATTTCTACATTCCTTGTAATGAAGTAGTAGCTTCCCCACGGTATCTGAAATTACTGTGGCTCCCCAGCATCAGCGATACTTATGACATCAAAACCCAAGTCGCTGTATTTTATACCTTTGCTGCTGGCACTGAATTTCTACATGGTTACTCAACCAATTAAACCTGGTTTATTACTTTAATTACCTGTCTAGTTTACTTTGTTTTCTAATTTGTCACATCGGGCTGGAATATTTTATATAGGGTTACTTTGTTGCTAACAGACAAGGCACCTACACTCCACATTATGTGCATGCAGTTAACGCTGTCTCTGAGAAGAGCATTATGAGAGGTGGGAAGGACATTTTTAAAATATCATTTCAAGGATCCTAGACCCAAATTGTGACTTTTCTTAGAGTTTCAAGTGCAGCCCAGTCTGTAAATAGCAGTATTTGCAAAGCCCCACACTGAGAAATTGCATTCTTTTCCTTGAAGCTATTATAGGGGAGTCATTTGGCACTTATTTTCTTGCTGAATTTACAGCAAAAAATAGTTAAGTAAGAGGGTGCTTTTCTCAGAGTTGTGTACTTACTTCTGACAGTCTTGCTGATTGGAGAAGGCACGTGAACACCAAGAAAAGATGGAACAAGTGGAATTTGCAGGGCTCCACGGATGTGTGCTAAGTTATTTCTCACAGCTCCTCCACCACCCTCTTCTTTTCATCTGCAGCTCATGGACAGTGTGTATCCAAAAGTTGTCTAAGACATCTCTTCTGGAGAATGTCCATCCTGTATTTCCTTTATGTTAATGAAAAATGTTGATTTCCTAGGCAAGCCTCAGGATGAGTTCTTCGTTCTTAGCCTGGACCACTTCACAGTTGTCAAGACAGTGGATTCCTTCATTTTCTTCCCATTTCTCTTCTTCTTTTAGACTGCTTTTCAGGAAGCCCTTCTTTGATGCCATCCTGCTTTCTGTGAGGGTTTTTAACAGCTCTGTGTCCTGTTTGCTTTCTCTTTTCCCACCATGAGTCATCTTTGATTGGTTTTATTTGCAACAAGCTTAAAAAAGCTGTTCTGTGCTGCTGAATCAAAACCGTATCCATCATCCTGTCATCTGTCCAAACTAACACCCCAGCAATGCCAGAGATCTTATGTGACTGTTCAGTTTTAAGCTAAATTCATCATATCTAAAAGAGAATTCCCTCACCCATTTCTATTCTTCCTGGTGAAGATGAATAGCATGGTATTCTGCCTCTAAAAGCTCATTTAAAGTGACTTATAAGACTTGTAAATAATAACCCTACAAGTGTGAGATCAGCACTTAACTCTATGGAAAGGTTTCTAGAATAATTCTTTACTTTGTCTCTCTTGTTCTCCTTCGTTGTATTCCCTTGTCGATTATAACCAAGACTTCAAATTCTTTGGGGAAAATCTGGCTGCACAGCACCAGCTGTTGAGCTAATCTGTCTGGGACTTCTAAACAATGTAGAGAAAGTCAGAATGTACTAATGACAGACAACATGAAACTAGAGAAAATGATTCATCATTGGAGGGCTATGGAAACATCTTGCACAGGATTTCGGTGACAAACTGAAGCTGGAAGTCAAGTGAAATGTGTTCCTTTAGTTTTCAGATGTCCACGGGTTTTGTGTGAGTGTGTGTGCTTGCTGTAAGACAAGAAACACCACATAATTCCTCCTTATTGCATGGAAAAGCCTTCAGCTGGATCCTGCAGGGTGGTGGGAACCTTGCTCCCAGACCTGGCCATGCTCCTCAGTGTGGGCTGAACTTGAACTGACAGGGGTTGCATCCTTGCAGAGCTGGGTTTTGGCGCATTCTTTGCTGGTTTTCAGCAAGATCGCAGAGAAACTGCGGCCTCGGTGGTTTCAGAGAAAATATTTCACAGAATCGTTCGTGGAGAGTTCAAGGCAAAGAGCCGGGCAGTCTGCAGAGCTGAGTTGCCATCCTGACAGGTGATGCATTTTTGGAGTGGGTTTGCATTGTTTGGTGCACCCTCAACACGCAGCACTCAGGAGCCGGCAGCAATCACCCACAAAGCTGTGGTTACGGCCAAGCTTCAATATTCCACAGCCTCTGCTGAGAAAATGGGAGGGGGGAAGCAATCTGCAGTGCTCGAGGCAGTCAGGTATAAATTGGGCTCTCTTCTGTGACTGACAGAGCTCGAGAAGATAAAACTTTTTCTGAAATCTTAGAAACACAAGATTATATGCCTGTTCACATATGTACAGCTGCTTTTTTAGCGCTGTGCAGCAAAATGTCACAAAGAATGTACCAACATGTTGGTGCAATGACCTGTAACAGTGAGAAGTCCTAGAACTGGCAACCAGCAGCCTTCAGAAAACTCTAGCTGTCAGTTGCAACTTTTAGGCAGCAAATTTCCCAGTAAATAGACTATTAATCAATTTAGACAGCAGGAAATGTGAGTGATCACAGCAAAGACTGACATCTCGATCAAAATACACATTTTATTTACTTGCACTCATAGGTGATGTGAGCTGACTCGAGCTGAGGTAAGGCCTCTTAATTTGAAATGTTTTGAGTACAGAGTTTATAGAAGCCAAAGAAACTTCTGTTTGATGGCTCTTCATGGATTTGCATATATTGAAGGGAATGGGGGAAAAAACTCAACCAGTTTATTTGTTTATTAGTAGTTCAGAGAACTGCAGACTGCTTAAGGCTGTGGGTGTATTGGTCTTTCCACAACAAAAATACTCACTTTTTTCTTTAACATCACAACATAAAGGCCTTAATAAAGACATTTTGGTTACACTTCTAGTGCTTTACCTGAGAAATAAACCTTCGGGATTATTAGCCTGGTATCATTAGGAACAAAACATTCCCTTTAAAAAGCAAATTGAAAGGTACTTTGCAGGAACAAACAGGATTCTGCTGTGTTTGCTGGCTAATAGACACTATTTCTTTTATTGTGCTTCATGAGCAGCAAGACACAAAACTTGGAGCATTTTGAAAGTACAATCAAGGGAATGGGGCAGGTGAGGAACAGGGCAGAGGGGTTTGGGAGGGTTTGTCTGCCGTGCTGTAGGGACATGTGGTTGGAGCAATGGCTTGTCTGGTTTATCAGCTCTGGGGCAAGCAGCCTGCAGAAATGCCTCCTTCCAGACTGTTCCCTCTGCAGTGTGACCAGAGCCCCGTGTGCAGAGCTCTGCCGCAGGGTCCAGCTGCAGGCACACGAGTGCAGAGCCTGAGAAAATGCTCAACATCCAAACTGTGCCTTTCAAATGAAATCCCAATCCTGCTGGATTAATGGGATTTATGTTTTCAATTAAGATTTATGCTTTAATAAGTAAACTTCCTAATTTCTGAAAAGGGTAAAATTACAATAAACCTTATTTGCTGGCCAGACCATGGAGTGGGGCAGCTGAAGATATCAAATTTCCTTGCTGTTTAATAACTAGCCCAGTATCCAGGTGTATGGCGAGTGTAGAAGGACCTTATCCTGCAGGTGTTTCTGCCAATTTCATGCACTAATGGAGCCATGAAGTCCATACAGATCCTCCCTGTGTGCAGTCATAGAGCAGGAAGTGGAGAAAAGAAACAATCCAGTTCCTCCTACCCCTGATTGCTCAGCTCATGTTTAAATGGCAGCACGTGAGTTCTCAACTTTTGGAGAAGCGTCTGCCTGCTGGGCACTGCAGTCAGCTGGGACGTTCACATTTTGACATACTTACTGATCCCTTCTGCTACCTCCAGGAAGGATTTGTCTCATGGCTGTGCCAAAGCAACTTACTTTAAATTTGTGACACACACGAAGCATGTATGTTTTCTTTTATTTATGATTCATACGTTCTTCTGTCTCCCAGCTTACTGCTGTCCTAATGGCTCTTTCAAACATTCTAAATGATAGGAATGAAATAATCAGTTGCTTCAGAACTCATCATTTGAATCATAATATAATGAATGAATAAACCAGATGATAAAATATAGCTTTAAATGGGTCTGAGTACATATTGTTCTTTCTCTCTGTCGAGTGCGTGTAGAGGTTTTCCATTCCTGATTCACAGCCTCCAGTGAATCTTTGCTGCTTTGGTCCCGTGTTCATGATTTTAACAAGTGCCTATGGTAAATAATGTTCCACACGACTCCTGTGTGGAGCTTTTATGATTTTTATTGTTCCAATTCTAGCAATTTAACTTCATTTCCAATGGGTCCAAATGAAAGTTCATCTCTGCTTTCTCTCTTCACCATCTTGAAACTTCAAATTGTTGGGAGCAGCCTTGCATTTGTGAGTGAATTCTTTCATGGATATTCTCATCCTAAGAGCACTTGATGTTACTATAGAAATATTACCTCCATTGAGGCTCATCTCCTTGAAATATTTTCTCATTTTCTAAATACTGAAGGCAAGGTAAGCTGCACCGCCTAAAAGAAAACACTACAGCTTTTCAAGGTTATTGTTCTAGTTATCATTAGGGAGTTTCTCCTGAGTTGGTATTTGGATTTCTTTAATGAAAATCAATGAGTGATTTTAAAGCATTTTCAAAACTTATTAGCTGTAGTGTAACCTGGTTGAAGACTGGGGTGATGCTGGTATGAGTAGACTGAATGCAATTCGGGTGTAAATTACAAATTTATTTGCTTTAATTCACCAATGCCAATCTATTCCTGTCACTTTCTGCTCACGGGCAGGAAGAACACAGGGTGAGCCGGTGCTGTTTAGCTCTTTCTCACATTTAAAACAGGTTGCTTGCTTGGAGGTCACTTTTTTCTCTTCCTGCAGCAAGAACTTCCAACAGCTACAACTCTTCCTCACCCAGGAGTGCAGTGGCAGCCTTGCACTGAGAAAAGGGGAATTAAATGCACATTTTTACTTTAATGGCACATGTTAACCCCTTAACCCCCCATATGTAAATTCTTAGTGTTACCCCGTCGCTGTAATGTTATGATGTGGAAATGGCAAAGCATCAGGAGCATGGCCCTGTAAATGGTTTCTGTGTGCTTTTCTGCTCTCCTCTTTAGTGTTGTGATTGGGATTTTTGTACCCAGATAACCTCACAGATTTCACAGGAGCGCCTTTTAAATTAAGTGAGATGAGGATCAGTGGGCTCCTACTTTGGGGCCAATTTTGCTGGTTCGTCTGCTAAACTGTGCTTTTCTAAGTTCACGAAATCACTTTAATTCCAGTTAAACTATTTCATGTTATTAGTGACCTCAGAATGTGCTACCCTGGTTGTACAGGATAAGGTTAAGACTTTTCTCTCTGAGCGAGCTCATTGAATTAGGGGGCAGAATCTGAGCCGCTGCAAAGTGGCATAATAAAAATTGATCTTAGGGGAGCTACACTGCTTTGCATCGAGGGAGGACATAGCCCATCCTAAATCTTAATTCTGATTTTTTCATTAGCTGTAGTATTGTAAGGTAGCTCTTACACCCATCTAGCTGCTAGGGCAATGGCAAGCCCACAGTGTGCTACAAATCAGAAGCGAGCAGAGGCTTTAATTTAGTCAGAGACAAGCTTTGAAGGCAGTCAAAGAGCCACTGATGGAGTTCAAATGCTCTTTGTCCTGCAAAAATAAAGAGCCCATTTGTTCTGCCTTTTTGCATTAGCATCTTTTACCTTGCTGGAGGAAAGGGAAGAAGAGCTGTAATCCTAGCTCCTGGGTTTGGGGGTTTTTTTTAAAAAAAGGGAATATTGTACTCATAGGCCTTACTAAAGCTTTAGCTATATGAAAAAATACGCAGTTTACATTTAATAAATACCACAGGATGAATAGTTTATGCCCCAGCATTGGGTGGTAGCGATTCCTCCTCTCTTATTTTCCTTTTACTTCTGCCACCACAACACAACCACGACAATGCAGTGCCAGGACAGAGCTTGCCAGCCAAAGGTTGGGTTTGGAGATCTGCTGGGCTCAGGCACAGGAGCCTCCACACTGGGCAGGGACTGCTCGACTCCCAAAAAGTTCTGTGGTAGCAGTTGTTGGTGCCTGTGGAGGACAGGCATTATGATCAGAACGCTTGATCCTATAACGCAGTGGACTAGGCTGCTTCTCAAACAATAGGAAAACATGTTAAGTTTTTAACTGCCTTTAATCCTCGCTTCGTTCCTTCTGGATCAATTAATTCAAGTGTGCTTGTAAGGCTCTCCCTGGGTTAAAATGAACACGTTCTTTCCATTTCTACACCTTACTTCTGCACCCAGTAAAACCTAGTATCAGGTAAGCACCTCCCCACCACCTTCAGCAAATGTTCCAGTAATTTGGAAAGTGATCTGGAGTTTTTGATTCCCTTCTCTTTTAGTTTGTGTGTGCACTGGCTCTCCACAGCACTGTCTGATAGCAGTTTCTCACCCTGTTCTCTTTGCAAATTACTTTTATTCTCAGCAGGGCTCACAGATGGTGAGGTCTCTCTGCTTTTCCTAGGGAATGGATGCAGTTTAATCTGTGCAGCATCCAGCAGAAGACAATGTCTTTATCATCAGCTCTGCCTTTAGCCCTTGGAATGACATTTACAGATAGCCCTCTAGTGTTCCGTGCTTTAGAAGAGTCCTCTTTGAGTTGATTAAACCTGTTGCAAAGCTCGAGTGGCAAATTAAGTTCAATTATTATCTGTTCACTTGTCTGAGCCGCCTAGTTCTTGAGGAAGTTGTCTTTTCAGTTGAAAAGATAAATATTCTTACGTATATAGATACTCCTATATATATATATTCTATATTTTTGTGTACAAATGAGTGTATTTTTTCAATAAAAGATACTTTTGGAGCAGATTTAATCAATATATGCCATATTTACTAACACTGAGACTAAAAATTGAAAGGTGAGAGAAATTATCAATTAAGAGAAATTCTAAAATACAAAAGAGTTGCTCTGGCCAAAGTTATCAAACTGTTGTTCCATCAGTCCATAGTGTTAAAGGCTGTTAGTGGTATTTAATACTACAAGTTCTTCCTAGAATCTTAATTTTTCCCAGCATCTCAGAATGCAGTAAAACAGAATATTGTCATCATGTACTCAGTCCAGAAGGAATCGACTATATGGTAGTGCTTTGATTACTTGAATTGTCAAATTACCCCAAATTTATTCAGTTCTACAGTTCTTTGGCATAAAAATTTCTTGCTGACTTCAACAGCAATTCCCTGTATTAAACAGACAAAGTGCCCTTACTCTGTAACAGCAGCAAAGCTGCTTTTTTGCGTGTGAATCCATTTTGAAAAAAGTATAAATTATTCTCAAAGGCTGCTCAACACATTTAGTTAAGGTGTGATTTTGCAATTCATACAGAAGAAAAAGATTAGCAAAGGATACCTTTTATTTTCAAGAAGAAAACACTGTACCAAACTCCTGTGTACTTCTTGAGAATTCCAGCTTGAAGGAGAACTGATTTCTGGAATTTATAATCTCTCATGTTTGCAAAACGTGCAAAACCAAATATAATAAACTGTGGCAATATTTGAGCTATGCATAGTGTGTACCTTAAATAAAATAGGTTAAAAACTGGAATATAATAAATAGGTTGCAATAACTCACTGCATACCTTTAGTGCCACCTACATGCAAGGATTGGCGCAAGGAAGTTGCAGCCCGTTCCTGGAAGGTGTGTTCATTGAATGTCAGCAACATTCACCCCCAAAGTGATAGCAAATAAATTCATTAAATGGGAAGGTGCCAACTTAGTAATAAGTTATTGTCTGCTGGTGTAATGACATAAAGTTATTTTCCCTGGTGAAGAGCACTTCCAATTAGGCAGCTTTACACCGATCCACAACAGCAGCTTCCTATCAGAGTGCCTTCAATCTGAGTCTTGGATTAAGCTTCTGAAGCTACTTTCAACTTTTTAAAAGAAAACTTTAAAATCAAGCCTAAAAAAAAAATCACAGCAGTTGTTGTACAAGTGCTTGTTGGCTTATCAGATTTCCATTGTAAATCACAGGGCGTTTGAGCTGCCTTTTATTTCATTAGTTGTGTCTGATTTTCCATTTCATTTTGCTTGCATCCCTCGCAAGATTTAAATCTCTGCACTTTGCTATTGGTGTTGCTTTTTTTTTTAAATTTATAACGTGACTTAATAACTGGAAGATGCTGAATGAAATCTTGCTCGGTGCTGCTATTAATTGCTACACACAAACCATTAGGCTTTTACAGGGCCGGGGTTCTGGCAGCAGCTACCTGGTTGTGTGGAGTGATTTGATTTTATATTCAAGTAGCAAGAACAAGTTGATAACCCTGCCTATGCCACCTGCATGTAAAGCCAGAAAACTGCAAGCCCTGACATAAATTTTTTCACTGTCTTACTAAAAGCTCGAAAATACTTATACCGTTCCTCCCGAGACAGCAGGAGATGGAAGCACACAGTCATGCCAAAGACAAGTAATTCAGAGTATCGATAAAGCAATTAAACTGGTGTTTTCATATTTCAGGGTCTTTAGCACTCTATATTGCTATTAATGGGGTTGAATTCAACCATCACACGTAGTAGAAAATGCTGTATTTTAGTGATATAATTGGAAATTTGGTCCTTGTTCAGGGCCATAAGAGTTGTGTAGGATCTTCCATGCAAATGGCTGGACAAAGTAGCTTTTGGAACAGCTGCAGGAACAAGGCTGTGGGTAGGTCAGGGGTGTGTCAGAAGAGCAGCGGTGTTCGAGGTGGTTGTGAGATCCTTTGTCTCTGGACCCTCAGTGGTTACTGAAGAGATAATGCAGATATCCACTGTGAGGATACCGCACTGTTAAACTGCAAAACAGGGAGAGGACTTGTGCTTGTAACAGGTCTGCATATAACTGTTGAGGGGTTACTGGTGTACCCTGTACCACTGCGTTCTTGCCCTTTGGAGAAAGCCCAAGGGCAAAGACAATGCAGATATTCTACCTTGTAACATCTGCCCCCTTCCTCAGCCCTCCAGGCTTACCTGGCTTTTCAGCTCCACACCGCAGCACTCCAATCACTTTCAGGTTTCTTGTAGGATAACTACTCCCTCTGTGCACGATTTAGGAATAAAAACCTAACCAAACAACCCTGTGGATGGAAAAATGCCAATTACCTTGCTAGGGTCAGCATTTCAGCTCTGGAATTAAGACACCAACGTGACTGCGCTGTGTACAGAGCTCAAAGGGGGACGTCCCTCAACCCTTCCTCAAGCTCATGCATCCAGCTCTGCTCAGAATATCACCTTCAGTGTCTAATAATCAAATTCCTTCTGAGAATAATGAGACAAGCATCTTACAATGTTGATTGCCAACCTGGAAAGAAACCTCCTTATTTCAAATTGAAAATATTATAATTCATTTTCAAGCTTTTCAAGGAAGACTTTAAACACATCACTGATCATTAAGTGTTGTTTAAGTTGTCCTGTAATTTGAGGTTTCTTTTTATGACAGCTCGGAAATAGATCTCGAGTAGGCCTTAGAGAAAGAATACCTTCTCTTTAAAAAAAAGCAATAGCTCTCAAGGCCCAGGATGGCCTCTGTGCTGAGATTAATAAAGCTTGACAATACATTCTGAATGCAAGCAATGACTTCTATTACAAGGGGAAAAATGAAAAAGCTGCTATTACTGACACAGTCAATAGATTGCACCTCAGTGTATACTGTACTTTCTACATTTTTAATATAAATGTGTTCAGTTTCAGAGACGGGAGCATTATCAGCATTCATTTTACTTGAGGCAATAATGTGAGAAGTTGTGTCTTGTGCAATAAATAAATAACCTGTCTTTAAAACCATTTACTCAGATTGCTTTTCCCAAATGCTTATTTAGAGGTGCTCTGGAAGGTGTCATATACCAAGACAGCCATGTTATAAAGATTTTATAAGATGCATTTTCTTTATTTCACACATAATATAACTGATCATGGGGTGTTTTTTGCTGGTTTTAGAAGTACTATCATGGCAGTCTTGTGCCATGGTGTGGTGAGTTGTAAAATGTTCCTTGAGGCTCCCCCAGTTCTCAGGGGTTCTTGGTGGTTATGAAGAGCTGCCGCTAAAGGCCAGAAATTTTTCCATCATTTAGAGAATTGCCTCTCTTGAAATTTGCGACTTATCTTTTTCTTCCATCGTATTTTTCTGCACTTGAAGGAATAGAAGAAATTGTCTTCTCTCTATAAATATCCATATTCAGATCCTCATAATGTTTGTAGCACCCACTCATACTAAGAAACTATTTTCTCCCTGTAAATGGATCATATTAACTGGCACTTAATTATAAAATAAGACAGTGAGTTAATTCATGTCTTGTGCTGTCACTCCTCTGTGTCTGTCTTGGCACATGCATTGATGTGAACAAATCCTTTCCAGTCTCCTCAGAAGGACAGGAAGTGATGTATATATTACATAGGTAGCTCAGAAGAACAGGAAAATGAGGAATAATCAGCAAAATTTGAATGACTTGTAATAACAGCTAATATTGAAGGAGGTGTTTTGTACTCATCTGATGGCTGACCATAACTGATTTTTCTTTTTTTTAGTGTAATCTGAACAATAGGTCAGATATATGCAATGCCTCTTTTGCATTAGCTGAAAAGTGCTGATTTCATTGGAGTGGCCCTTGATTTACACCGTTGTAAAGAAAGGAGAATCAAGCTGTAAACATGGAAGGGAGGGAAGGCATAACTGTCCTGAGTGTCCAGAGACTCTAAGTACAAAAGAGAGGAAGATTTATCTGGAGTGGCTCAGGGGTTGCAGGCAGCGTAATAGGCTATAACAGAGCACAGGGAATTTAGGGAGGAGCAGGGTTTACTGTTCTGGGGCCCAGCCAGCTGTGGCTCGAGGTGAAAGTGCCACTGGTTAACAGAGACACATTTGTGACTGTGGTTAAAAGAAGCAGGTGGAGGTGAAGATGTTCCATTTCTGCATTCCTGGTTCTGTGCTCTTCCTGTGCTAGACCTGCTTTGTAGCTCAGAAAAATCTCCTCCTTCTCAGGCTTTGCACTTCAAATGGTGGATTTTGAAGTTAAATCTAAAAGTTTATTCTTTATTTAGCAAAGAAAATATCTTGTCGCTAGTACAGGTGCTTGTATAAAGCCTTCTACAATACTTTCTTCAGGTCATACAAGGAAACCTAATTTAGAAATATTACAGAAGGCAAAACTTCCCATTTTCTGTCTTAGAGCTCTGCACTGATCTGATTACTTTTGACTGTGATTCCAGGTTATCTACCTAATTTGTCTACAGTGTTATTACCAACATGTGTTTTCCCATGAGGAACATATTAATTTGGTTGTTGCCCTGGGGAAATCTAAACAAAAACACCAAAAAAAAATTAACTACAAGAATGCTTTTTCATAAAAAGGAATGCCATATCCACAATAAATGACAGGCTTGTGTTTAGAACAGTGTTGAAATCAAAGGATTTTCAGTCTGCACTTTCCAATATAAATTGCTCATTTCAAAACATAATGTTCTGCATAATTAGATCACATAGTTTGAGCATCTGGCCTATCAGTCTGGGAAGTGATGTGGTAAAATCTGTGGGTAGTGGGAACAATGAACAGAAGTGGTGCCCACCTACGGAGCGTCAGATGGGTGGAATGTCCCTGCGTTTCCCATCTCCTGCTGGACAAGGGGCCGCTTTCCTGCTGCCCTGCCCCACCTCTCCTCTCTGGGGCTCCTCCATGGGCACAGAAATCACCAGAGCTGGAGCAGTGGCGACTTTTCAGGGTGACAGTGAGAAGAGTCAGCCCTGAGCTGCAATTATCCATTGCCCACTCATCCCAGCAGAAACTCAGCCATGGAACCGACGGCAGCACTCCTCCCGCTGGAGCCAACGTGACAGGGAAGGGGCTCTGTGAATCATGCCAGGGATGCACACAAAATGATTCTTTTCATTTCTAATTTAGCAAATACGTCAGGCCATCAATCCTAAGACCACTTCCAGCTCCTTCCAGCTCAGCAGGACAATACAAGAAAATTCCTTAGCGCATTTTCATGTGCTGCCCTCCCCGCCGTCCCTTGTTTCTTTCCCTTTCTTCTGGATTTAATGAGTAAGCAGCCAGAAGCTTAATTGTGATAGATTGGGTGCAGTACAAAGTTAAATATTGTAAAAGAACATTGAGACATTGATTGTTAGCACATTTTTCAAACACTTTGTAAAGGTACAGAAGGTGTTGGAAAATGACGATTTACATGGCTAAAAATTTACTCTCTGGTTTCTTCAGCAGATAAATCATGGCAACCATGTCATGGTTGTTTTAAAATAAAACTATCAATCCAACTTGGGATTGATTATGTTGCAAGAAGAATTTGGATTTTTTTGAAGAATGATATACCATTATTTCTATTTATTGTTTTCATTTAATTCCTTTAGTTTGTAGGTGCAGTTTTGTCACCAATGACTGGACTTCAGTAAGACTCAGGTGTGACTTTCAAGTATTATTACAAATCCCTCAGTCTCTTGGAAGCAAATTGTAAATGAAGAGCCTGGGTAGCTTAAGCTGTACCAGAGAACCAGATAATCAAAGATATCAAGCTTTTTGAAGTATACATCTATTTCTCCATATTTTAAAGAAATAAGCTCTTTTGAAAACGTGATTTTTAGCAAAAAGCAGGGTGATGCTTTAATACTCTACTGGATTTTGCCAGCATGCAGGCTCAGAGAAAATGGTTGCTTATCTAATTCTACATACCCTGAAAGCAAGTTTGAAAAATACGAGTCATTGAGTAATATCTTTACTGGTGCCATAAATCAGAGACCTATTTGCATACAAATGAAAATTCAAACCCAAGTGCAGTAGGAAGTAACAGTGCCCTAACAGTTAGGGATCAACATTAAAATATGAACCCAAGTTTCCACCCTGAAGTAAAGCAGAAATCAGACAGGATCTTCTACTGGGAGATATCTTCTATGTACTTGTTGTTGGGGTTTTGGGTTTTTTGCAGTTTTAGCTCTGAACACATTCACAGAAGGATGAAATTATTCACTGGTCTTTGACATAATGCTTGTAAACAATTCATTAAAATCCTATCATTGATGGTATCAAAAACACATGAAATATTCAGTAGATAAATCACATCAGCAAGTCGTGGTTGTAACCTGTAGCAATGCTAATAGAAATGTGTACTGAGGTGTGGGAAACAGCACTTTGCAGAAATGGAAGTGAACTCTGTGCTTTCTATCACCAGTTTTTTCAGTGTTGCTCAAAAGAGACAGCGGTGAGTTCTGAAACAATAAAATCAAGGTCCATCAAAGAATGATATTGGAGAAAACACAATAAAATGGAGCAAGGTGAATAAAAAAACCCTCCAACACTTTAAAGCCCTAACAAATTCTGAGACAAATTTGTAGGGTCAATACAGGAGCACAAATACACAAGTGGCCATTTTAGAATCAGAATACTAAACGAAATTTAAGCTACAGTGGTCAAGGCTGCACCACCTAATTAAAGGTCTAAAGACGGAGTTCCACCTACAGGGAATAGATGAAACAGCTTCCAGATGAAACAGATTGGGAGGCTGTAAATGAGAGATGTAATTTTTATTAAAAGAAACAGCAATTTTCCCTATGGTAAGGTCAGGAGATGAAAAAGAACTATGTGCAAAGTTTTTAGAAATAGAATGTATTATTTAGAACACTCCCTCCCTTTAATTTTTCAGTCTCCGAATGAGATTGGAACTTTAATTACACATTTGCTTCTTTCAGGGAAGACTTCTCTCTGGGCTCGTTTTTTTTTAACCTGAGCTCATTTTGGTAGTCTTGACACACTCCTGTAGTCCAGTTGACTTTGTGCTATTAAATTTTCATAAAGATGCTTTATGAGAAGAAAATTTTATTTAACACAAAATGTACCCTTCTATAATAATGTCCACAAATGAAAAATGAATGCTGGATAATATCTCCAAGCCCTGGCTTTTAATTTAAGAATATATTTTCTGCAGAGCTTCTTGCAGTGGATCTTTTGAGGCATGGAAGTGGTTGAAGATGTTACAAAAATTAAATAGCCTCAGTTTACCCTCAGCTAGGCTGTGAGGTGTGAACAATGTGCCATAATTTGAGGGTAAATAGGTTTAATTTCCATCATTGTGCACAGAGTCTTCGAGTTTTGCTAACTGCATGAAGTGCCATCACATGATTATCTTAAATTCAGGCTACTCTGAGGGGTGTTTAAGGGAACTGCTAAACTACTGTTGATGTCTTAGCGGATCTGATGTGCAATTTAGGGATGAGAGTAATTTTGCAGTTGGTCAAATATTTACCACAGGGTACAGGCATTGTGTAAATTAGTATTCTATGCCTTCAGAAGATAGACTTACTGGAATACAAATGGGCTGATTGTGACAGTCTCATTCTTCCCAGTTCATCTTTTTCTGCCTCACAGTAGAGAAATGTGCTTCACTTCTTTTTTGAGGAATCCTAGGGAGAAATTAATAGAGGACATGAACTCTCTTCTTTGAGGTGCATTCATTTGGCCAGACTACAAAACTCGTAAATGTTTGATTGTAGGATGCATAAAGTGTAACATGGAATTTGTTACATCCCTGATCTCTGGGATGGAACAGAAAATCTGTTTACAGAACTGGTTAATTGAATAAGCACTCTAAAACCTTTGCACATTTCCTATTAATAATATTACCAATAATAAAAGTAAGCATATCTATTGTTCAGAGAAAAAATTAGTCTACATTCAGCGTGAGGTATATAAAACCAGTCATTTGTTCATTAAAGATAAATGATATTTAACACTGAAACAGCTGCACATCCCCTAACAAAGAACTCAAGTACTTCCACAAGTGTTAAATACCACATTATCCATGGTGCTGGATGTAGGTGGTACCTGCAGGGAGGATGCCAGGCAATGGAATCAGGAAGTAATTAAAGGTGGTATTATAAAGGTGGCATTATCCAGACTTAGGTATTTGTTACTATTTCAGCTGTGAAATATCTGAGTCAAACGTAGTGTGGAAGACAGAACTTCAATGAACGCCAAATGCCCCATTTCTCACGAAACCCCACAGACAAAAAGCTTTAAAGAATATCACATGAGCCTTGTTCCGTTGTGATTAGAGTTAAAGCCAAAGAAAGCTGATTGGTTTTGTCAATTCCTCTAAAAGAAACAAAAAACCAGCATTTCAGCTGCATTCCCATAGATCAGATTATCAGGAGCACTCACTTTTCCACATACACTTTATCTATATAAGGAATTCCTGTGAGCTACGAATGTTTTCTTTGTGTCCGTGCCAAATTGCGTGGCTGTGCTTAACAAACTGGGGTCATTCCTGCCACACTTGTTACAAGCTATTAAAACTCAGAGTGAAACACTCAGAGCGTTCATTTCGCAATTGGCAGAAATGCCGTGGGCTGATAAGTACTGGTGATTGTCAGCGCTTAAAAAGATAAACAGGTGTCCCAATAATGTGGAGTTAATTTAGTTAAGTGTACATTTTAATGTCAAAATATTGGAGGGAAGAACAGTTGTCAGAGAATCCTTGACCAGTCCTTGTAGCTTCATAAAACAGACCAGCTAATGAGCAAGTGGAAATGATAAAATCATCATCCTTTTTTTTTTCTTTTGACCAACCTGAGTGGTCTCTTCAGTGGGCTAATCATGCCTGAGATTTTTGAAATGGCACGACAGATTGCACTGCTGAAGCTAATGAAGAACTCTGAGATTTGACAAATTTATTTCCTCTGACAAATAGCAAATGTTTATAGTGCTTGCTTTGGTTTCGAGCCATTACAGGTGCAGCAGAGATGTAGGAATAACTTCACTTAAAAATTATGATTCCCTATTTTATGATAGAGAATAACACAATCATCCTGTCAATCAGAAATATATTTTCTTTCAAGCACAGTAAATAAATAAGCAATAGTATTATTAAGTTGACAAAAAAGAAATAGGAAAAAAGGAACATAAACTTCTGAGGAAGTGAGAGGAAGCAGAAGGTTAAGACCTGGGCTACGGTCTAGAAGAGGTTTGTAATTGCGTTGTTGTCTGGGTGTTGACTGGCTGATTGAACAGCCTTGGAGGTGTTCACAAGCTGTCAGGCCAGGGAATTGGAGTTAATGGACAGCTAATATCATGATTGAATGGCAAAAGTGGAGCCTGATCTCTTTGAGGGTGGAAAATCAATAGTCTATTAGATTTGTCAGGCTGACAGGGAAAGCAAAGAGCGAAAGTCTGCTGTATTTGCTTGCATTATGGGGGCTGCTCTAATTAAGCACCCACCTTGAGACAGAGGGGAACCTGTGGAATTGGAGTAGTAATGAGATTCAGGCTTGAAGTAAATGAAGTAACTGCAGTGTAAGGCATGCTGACAGACAATTAAATCTCTTTATCAATGCTGCTTCTTTCCAGAAGTAAAATCTCATATGACAGCTATAAAATAAGGCTGGGCCTGGTACGGCCATAAATCTTGCATTAGCTCGTGGTTGTGCGCTTTAACGTTCATGTTGGTGTTGGTTTCACAAAAACTGTAGATGCACTGGCCAGTGATGAGCTTTCCAAACAAAAGTTTCTGCTGCTGTGAGTATCTTGCTTAGAGCGACTGCATCAGACCTGCACTGTTCCGCTGTCACCAGCTGATAGCCGTGACTCGCGGATAGCACAGGGTGCCAGTTCCATGGCACAAGGCAGCTCCCAGTCCCCTTCCCTTTTCCTTCCTGCCATCAGGAGGGAACTAATCTGACTCTTTCAGTCAGCATGTGCATATCTCCTCCAAACCTGAGAGCGAAGGCAATGCTTCTGACATTGGCAGTGTTAAGAACATGCCCACATTCACCGGAGTTCAGTGCTGCACAAAATTGCTGGTTTCGATTAAAGCTGAAATCTGCCAAGGCTTCAGGTGGCTCACACACGTGCAAATGTATAGTGTTCTTATTTCTGTTGTCTCTTTCCTCATCTGAGGTTGAGCAGATGAAGGGGTTTAGCCTCAATATTTCTTGTGGGAGAACATTTTATTTTGCAGTAAGCCATGGCAACTTTTCTTCTCCCAGCATTTCAGCTGGCTGCTGCTGGAGGGTCAGGTGAGCGCTCAGAGACTGATGGGCAGTGCTTTGCGTGGTTTTTGGCAGGCAGGTTTACAGGGAAACAAATTCTTTCACCTTGCCCCTCCTCCTTGCTACTATTCGCTGTAGCAAATTAAACTCAAACTGTTGCACGCTCTGCTTTGCAGAGTCAGAACTCAGTGGGTATTATACATAGTTAATTGCAAGTGGAGATTGAAAATGTATAATTTGGGTTCTTAATGCTTTTGACTTGCCATTTTGATTAAGTGCTGTCAAGTGAGGGCTCCAGATGTCCCCTCAAGGGTTCAACAGGCACATACCCAGAACCAGGGATTTACCTCAGACTTGTGCAGTCATTTGTGAGAGAATTTGTCAGCACTTTACAAAACTTCTTCGATCAAGGTTTCACACTGAGTGGTTGCTTTGTCAGAACTGTTCTAAGTGGTAACATCCACTAAATTCCTAAGTAGGCTCAGGGGCAGGATCTCGCTGTTTGTTGCACTCTGTTGTGTTTCTGTGAGTAAATATTTCAAATAGAACTAGGAAAACTTTCTTTCTATAAATAAGGTTATTGCTGCCTTTGTTTTGGTTATTGTATTTGTTAGCCTTTCAAAATGAAAAGGAAATTCTTCCACTATGTTCTATGTTTCTATGTCTGTAGCGTAATATTTATTAAATATTAATTTAGATAATTCTGTGCATCTAAAGAGGTACAGGGAGCTTATTGTGAGGGACGGAGCTATACATATGAGCCAGCTGTTTCATTCACACGTGTATGTGTTCTTTTTAGCTGAATGCTCATTTGATTGGCTTCCCCTCATTATGGATTCTGCTTAATTTAAATTCATTAAATTAATTTCTGCTATTTACTATACCTTATTTTACTTTACATCTCTTTAAAGATCAACTGGTTGCCCTTCATCTCAAAATTCATTTTGCTTTGATAATTATTTTTTTCATTTACTTCTACTCCTGCATTGATTATATCAGGTTTAATGTTAAAAAATTAAGACATGGCTCTCTTCAGTCTGGACTCAACACAGGTTCAAAGAGGGGTTAGCTGAAAGATATTCACATTTCCTTCACAAGAAAATGTCTTGTCATTTGATCTCCTTTTTATAAGGATTTTATTATAGATTGTGGTGATTATACTTTAAAATGTATTACATAGGTGCCTATCATATAAGAAGAAAACCATCTGATTTTGAAATATATATTGAGGACATTTCTTGCACTTTTCCATTAGTAGGGTAAAGAAATGACAGGTGACAGAGTGGTTTCAAATGAGTACCTTGTACAACCTTCCTTCACATCCGCTGTGAATAAAAACAGAATAGAAGAAAAGCAGGTGTCAGTACAATGACCTTGATTTAATGCTTGGAGAATGTTTGTGGAGCATTAAAAGTTCACAAGTGGTCGTGATGAGGAACCAATCGACTCATAGGAGGATAAAGAGCAAGTGCCTGACTCTGAAAGTGTTTGACATTTTCTGGTGTGTTGTGAGTGTCTCACGGAGGGGGCTGCATCTGCTGGAAATCCAATGCTCTGAGACATTTCTTGGCACTGGTCAGCATTTCATTAAGCCAAGGTTTAAAGGAGCACAGATTTAGGTTCAGGTCTTGCTGCAGAGAGCTGTAATGGATTTTGGATACTGCTGACTCATCTCCTCTCTCCACAGAAACCGATCAATGCATTGTTGCCACGTCATTTGAAATGTAAAAGAAGAATTCGGCATAGTGTGGGATTAGATTTTATTGTCAAAAAATCAAGGCTCATCATCAGTCTGAGTCTGATGCTTTCTCTAAAGAGAGAGATTTTGAGCCTGCAGTGGCATCAACACATCTTGATAAGAGGCTCTGGTCTCTGACTGTGCAAAAAATTAACAACTTTTAATAAAACTGTGCATGGTACAGCAAGGATGACTCCCCGTAGAAAGCAAAGGGCTACCACACAGTTATGTATTCTTCAGTCTGAAACAGGCAGAAACTGAAAATAAATAAAGGACTTTACCAAAGCAGTTCCCCAGATTTATCACACTGAGGCTACTGCAGTGTATTTATATGAAATAAATAAACACACGCTGTAAGAACCAGAGAGATGAGCTCTCCCTGGAGGTGGCAAAACTCGGGATAGCTTTTTAATGGGTAGAGTTAACAGAGAACCCAGAGACCCTCATGGCCAGCAGCCCTGAGAGCCTGGCAGCAGCTGCCCCTCATTTACACTCCAGCCTTGGTCTTTCTGCTTCTCTCAGTTTGGCACTTTAGAACTTTGGAGGAGAGAGCAGCTCCCCGATGCATTCGTATCGACGTTGGCAAAAAGCGTTCGTGTCGAAGCTGGCAGGACACATCCATTCCAAATGCAATCCTGATTTTTTGGCAGCCTGGCTGAAATCTGATCCGCTGCAATACATATATGATGGTGGGCTAGTGCAAATGTGGCCTTTGTAAATCATTCTCTTGACGTCCTGGTGTGGCAGTGATGTTTCTTAACGTTCCAATTTTCAGTCTTTGCTGTTCAGAATTAAATACTGCTGGGGTGGAGGAGCTGTGTTAGTGCTTAAGAGGAATTCAGGAAAGCAAATCTTCCACTGCACTGATAAAGTAGCTAATACTTACTATTAGGATATGCTTTTAAAATTAGGAAGAATTGAGATAATATTGCAGAACTTCTAACTTTGGCTTTTAAATGAGTTTTAACACCTTTTTGGCTTTTATTAACCAGAAATCCCTTGGAAATCATCAGTAACGTGGTTTTGATTTTGTCTTCATTTGCAACTAACTTCATAAATGTGATAAACATGAACAAATTTCAGAAGGCACGTGGTTTTTAAATTCTGTGACATTTTTGTTTAAATTATATTGTAAACACAGTGCAGCTCTATGTGACCATTTTAGAATTTTACAAAAGAAAACATGTATAAACTAAAAGGTTTTCATTACAAATGCTAGTCTCCTTAGAATTGTTTCTCACTTCAGTGCCTGCTAAGCCCTCAGTGAGGCTGAGCAGCACCACTTGAAGGAATGACACAGCCCAAAGCAGAGGCTCTTTAAGCAGGCAGGAGCAAAAGCCTTTCCTCCTGCTTCACGGCATTTCAGACAACATCCACAGCTTTTAGTTTCTATATCTGTTCTTCCTCATGCCCGGGAACGTGTTTTGTTATGTGCTTGTATTTCTTTTTTCCCCAAACTCCTCGATCATTAGTATCTATGGGCATTTTTAAAGTCCCACTTCTAGATTTAGACCTCGGGAGTACTGACGAGTGCAAGTCAGCTGTGGTTGTAAATAATGCCCAGTTTCCATTGCCAGTACTTGGAGGAATTGAAGTAATAAAAAAGATCAGGCTGTGAGTGACAACTTAAAACCTTACTAGACTGAAAAGGTTATAAAGTTACAATTTAATGTGTATATACTCCAAAATTTTAAAGCAGAATATAGATAATTCCAGTAGCTCTATAAATACTTGACTGAGCTGTTCAGGCCTATTTTTCTGATGCTACATTCATTGCGACTATAAATTTAAACTAGACTGTGTCAAAGGAACAATTACAGTTTGTCACAGAAAAGGAAAATTTAAACCCATGTCCTTTTCTTTATAAATTATTAGACATATAAAATGTGTTATTTTCCCCTTAAATTTTAAATTCATTTAATGTTGAGTTCACTGCCAACTGGATACTTGGTTTTATGCACTTCTCAGGAAGGACTTACTCAGCTAAATTTTTGGTTCAGTTCAAATGAAAAGATCTTTCTAATAAAAGTTCCCGCTGTCTGCAGAGAGAGACATCCTGAGCACGCTGACCACTTTGTGTTTAGGATCCTAAATCACATTCCATTAGGCATATTAGAAAACAAATTGTTCTTTTCTGAAGATACTTTATGGAATATGAGACATGTTGCAGCACAGTGGAGCTAAACCTTCAGTGGATCTGCTTTGTGTAAAAAGGATCCCATTGTGTCTGAGGAAGGAACAAGTGTAAGTTCCCTTTAACAGGATGTTCTACACTGTGATTTATTAGCATTGCAATCACAGGGGCTGGAGTTTGTCCAGATGCATTCAGTGGAGGTTATCTGACCTTGGCTTTGGGTCCAGACAATCCATCCTCCCCAGACTTCTGAGTGTGCTGGTGCTGTCTGTACCTTTTAAACCTAGAATATAGATTTGTGTAGGTTGTGAAAACAATATCTGACAGCATTTTGCCACGTATGCTGAAGAAATGGAAATAGTTGATTTTATTTTTTTCCCAAAGGCCAAGCATCTTTTGATATTGCCCATGCTCATGTTATCTTCAGAGTGTAGCCTTAATAAATGCTTTATCTTTGGCAGTAATGTGCAGAGCATAAGTGGTATTGGCCTTGGAGGGCTTTTTGACTTAATTTGCTGGATGTAAAGCCTCTGTTTCCAATAATTTATTATGTTTCAAAACCATCTCGGGGAATACAAAATGTGCACCTGAGGCTAGGTTTTATTTATTTCCAATCACTTCTGAACCTGGGCTATTTTCTGGCATGAAAAAGTAGATATCAGTCCACCTTCTTTCCTGTCCCTCCCCCTTACCCTGAATATTTAAAGCAAGAATAAAATCAATATCATCATATATTGATTTGTACAACATCTCTTTTGTTTGCTTCAAAGTGCAGAGCAGAATTAGAAATTGTGTTAAACTCCAAAAATAATTTGATGGCAGATTACGTTAAGTATTTAATCACTCCAAAAAACCCCAATCCTAACAAATACCTTGGCTGAATCTCCTCATACCGAAATTGATTCTCTTGCACTGGATTTTAGACTTTGTAAAGTGTATATTAAAGAGCTTAACTAGTAAATTAGAAGACAAGATAACTGCAGTGTAGATAAATGAACATTGCATAGAGAATTTTAACCAGATTTTTGCCTAATTATTTATTCTCTACCGTGTAGTAAAAATGAGCAAAACCGACTCCATGGAAATATAGGATTTTGAGTGATTGTTTTTATATAACTGGGAGCAGAGGGTGCATATCTGCATTAATTTGCATCTCATGTATAAGTTTCAAGGTATTTTTGGCAGGGTTCATCATTTATTAGGCATTTCTTCAGTGCTTGGTCTATGAGGAGAATTGTCTTGATTGGGAAGGCAGCCCTCTCTGTTGGGACTCTAAAGAGGAAAGAAAGGAGCTCAAACCTTCTGTAATTGAGAACTTCAGATAAATTCTCCCTTGCTCCCACTCCTGCGCAGCAAAAGCCTTCTCACTCACTCACTCACTGCAGTTACAGGCCAGCTTTGGTCATTTTTCCACCCAGCTGGACAAATGGGGCAAAAGCCCAGGTGCAAAAGCAATGCTGTAAATCTCCTTTATCACGCCCTAGGAAAGCTAAAGCTGCAGCCCGCAGGATGGATGGGCTTTGCTTCCCACGCCTGAGTCACCCTCCCGGAATCGATGGCACCTCCGAGGGCAGCGATTGCAGCGGGGGCCTGGCTCCTCACAGCCCCTCCAGCGAGATTTATGGGGGCACAGCCAGTGCCTCCCGGGAAACCTGGGCCACCAAAGCACAAAGGATCCCTGGATTAGAGGCCCATGGCAGCTCCTCCAGCTCATCTCTCCAGTTTATGCAACTCACTCATCTACAGACAGGGTGAGACAGGACAAGGCAGGGATGTCCCAGCGGTGCCCAAGGGAGCCGTGGGTGAGGATCATGAGTAAGGACAGAACCTATAGCACAGGAAAAACAGAGCTGCTGAGCCAGCCTGGGAATAATCACCTCCAGAGCTCTGGGAATCAGAAGGGCAATGTTGTCAGGAGCTCAGGGGCTGAGCAGTGTTTGCCACAGTCCAAAAACCTACACCCAGACAGGAGAGAGGAACAGCCTGCAAGGGCAGAGAAGGAGGGGGGAATCCTTTCCTAGAGCCACTTTCCATGTGTTCTCTGTCTAATCCCTTTGAATTTTCTCTGTCCTAAGGAGTCAATTATTCTGGTTCCTATTTTAATGATATTTTGCCTTTTTAATTTTAAGAGACTGCCTGTCTTCTCTGTGAACCCACTGTAAGGCAAAGATCTAGGCAGATTTACCTCAAAGCCTTAGCCAAGTTAAAGTCCTATTACAAGCCATTGAAGTGATTTAATTTTATTACCTGAGGACACTTTTTTCTGAGGAAAGTTAGTAAATGCTGCAGTGCTCTGCTGAGCCTGGGCATCCTCCTGACTCAGCCCTGTCTGAGCCCTTGCTAGGCAGACACCATGGATGCAGCTCTGATACACACTGGCATTTTAAACTGCGGTGTAAGGATATAAGATTCTAAAATACTGATTTGGATTCATCTGCTTAGGTGACCCCTGGCATGAATATCATATTTAGCTGTGAACTTTGCCCTTTGCTTCTTTTTTTAAATATAAAGAACTCAAACTATTCTGATTTTATTTTTTTGTTGGTAGCTTCATCTGGCACTGGTTGCTACAAAAAAGCTCAACATCAGAGAACCCAAGTGTATTTTTTTTCCTTCCAACTACTATCAGAATGAACACTGGGACCAAAGGCTCTTATTGAAAATAATTCCTTAAATAATCACTTACCTTGCAGCCATTTGATCTGTACGATCTGAATGCAACTGCTGATAACTTCAGAGAAATAGAAAACTGTGTTAAAAATCACTTTCTCTTGGGGACTGAAGTCCTGCCCGTCACATGGTGGATTAGAGGCTTGGCAGCTCGCCAGCCCATCAGACAGCACGTAAATTCTTTGATGCCAATTGCATTAGCTTCCCTCTACTAATGTGTTGTAGAGCTTGGAAAATAAAAGAATGAAGGTCAACATGCCAGCATGTACCCCTGCTACAGCGAGGGCTGCTTTGAACGTGCAGGAGAATGAAAACGCTCCCGAGCTCCAGCGGCAGGCTGGGCGACCTTCTCCTGTGCCCAAGGTCCTGAGATTTTTGTCCTCGAGTCCTGAGTGCAACGAGTGCCTGTCCCAGGATGCAATTTGCTCTGAAATTCCCAAATGGACACAGTTTGCCTTCAACCATTATGGGCTGTTATTTATGTGCAGGTGCTGGGGGCTATGAACTCGGTGCTGAACTGTGCTCTCACCCTCGTGGTTTTGTTCACCGGGAGTGGGCAGGAATCAGCTCACTAGTAAAAAAGCCAGGCTTTATGAGTGATTTGAACGCCCTCAGACAAAATCTCTGCTCTGCGTGCATCTTCTCCCCCAGGGTTCTTCTCTGGAGATGTGTGAGCGAGATGGATGGCAGAGGCTGTGCCTGCTGACGTGCGCTAACCACGGCACAGCAGAGACACTGCACGGGTGATAGATGACCAGGGGTGATGGTGTTTGCAGCCTAATTAATTGCTACATCCTCCTGTCTCCCTCAGAAACAGGGAGGAAGGACCCAACCTTCCCAAAAGCACCTGAAAGATGATACACGCTGGGAGGTGAAGCTGTGTTGGAGCAAAATCAAGAAAGAGATATTAAATCTGAGAAATGGGTGACCCAAGTGTATCTAATCATCACAAAATAAGCAGTTGTGATGTGGAAATCCAGCCACAAATGACTTAAAGCCCCTCCAGTTTCACTCCATCCTACCCTGGACATACCCAGGAGATTTACACACCTCCCCTGTTCCCCACCCTGGACATCCCTGTGTGTTCTTCCCCCTGTGTGAGCTTTGGGAAGCTCGGGAGGCTCCTGCCCCGCTGCTGACACGGTGCCATGGCCCTTCAGTTCACACTTTGCTACCGAGGAGTAAACTGTGACTCCCTGGGGAGCAGCTGGCACAGGGTTTAGCATCAGTCAGCTTGTGAAAGTGGGAGATTGACACTGAGACCTGTCTTGTGCCTCGTAAAGAACCAGAGGAGGATAAAACTGGAAAGGAAGGAAGCTCTTTCATATGGAATGACAAAAAACAAAAGAGAGAAAAAAAAGATTATATTGGTCTAAAGCTGGTTTTGGTCCAAAGACAGAAGGGTTTTATTTTAACCTCTGATTTTTCAGTGTTCCACTGTAATAACCTCATCAGGGAGACAAGGCTGTAAAGTGGGGAACAATTTGTAATATTTCTCCATGGCTGTTATGTGATCAGTTTGCCCTTCAAGCTTGAAGTGAGTTCAGTTTTAAGTCATTAAAGGGGGATAGACCTCCCAAAGCAAAGGAACTCTGCTGTGCTTCCCTTCCTCACTCATCCTGATGATAATTGATGCTCATAAACCAGAGGCAAGGGCAGCCCTGCAACAGCTACCCTTGACAAGCCTGTAACCTTATAAGAAAACTCTCATTGCTTGTCAGACCCAGGGCTTGATTACACAGCGTTAGCTCTGTTCCTTTGCTGGGCTCAAAGTGGGAACAAGATTGTGTATAAACAATGAGGGAAGAACATACTTTGGTAATAAATGAACGAGACAGCTGATGGATGATGTGGAGATCAAAGTGCAAGGAATGTTGGAGTCATTTTTAATTGCTTAATTTTATCCCTTTTGAATGAGGAAACATCTCTTCCCTGACTCCAGTGGTGGCAAAATGTAGATGATGTATAAAATAGCGATTTGGCCTGAGGTTAAATCCTTAGGTATACACAGATCTGCATCTCAGTTTTGCTCTGAGATGTACCAATAATATCAACAGAAAGAAATATTTCCTGTCTGTAGGTCTTGGAGGTGTTTTATCAAAGATGAGCCATGCACCTCTGGATGACTGATTGTGCTTTGCTCGTCCTGCTCAGCTCTTCTGTAACCATCCAAATACTCTGCTCGTTTACAGGGACTGTTCAAGGTTCGTACTGAAAAAGTAATAATATAACCTTGGGTGTGCCACAGGATAATTGCAGAATCTTGGTCATATAAATCACAAGTAAATCTGTAGGATTAGTACAGGGCATTCTGGTACCTAACACCCTTTTCCCTTCGGGTTTCTCTTCACCTGAAGTTTTCAAAATGTTCTAGTAATGGTTTTTCATTTCTGCTTTTAAGCAAGTACAGTTTGAAACTTTGCAGCATTTCACTAGATTCGTTTGTTTAGTTTTAATATTATATGAGGTACTGATCTGGAGAGTACTCACAGATTCCTGTTTGATTGGTGTTTCTATGTAAAGTATAGACAGAGAAATTATAATTCCCTTTTTTTTAATACTTCTGGTGAAAAAATGCTTTTTGGAATTGCTCTACTAATTTTTATGCTTTATATGTGACAGAACCCACGGCAGATCTTTCTCAGGCCAAATTAAGTGGGAAATTGGACTGACTTTTAATCAAAATATTAATCCAGAGGAGAAAACAGGTTTTGCTTACACTGTCTTAAAAATTCTGTCTATGAAAAAACAATTTCACCCACGTATTTTGGCACATGGATTAGAAATACGAAACTGTAGAGAGGTTTGCTTTCAGCAGTGTCTGTTTCTGAGTCCTTGTATGACTCCCTCTTATTTCACCTTTCAAACAAGTCCTGTGAGAAATTTAGTTTTGTGTCTTCTACTTTTGTATGTGTTGCATTGTGTATGTGGGGAGGATGGAGGGAGGGAGAAGCCATGCTAGTCTGCTAAAGTAGTTTTCTTAATTTTGACTCATATTACAATAGTAATCATCTTCCAAAAATTAAATATAACTTTTTAACTCTATTTTTTTCTGCTGTTTTCTCTCCTCTTCCTCATTTCACGCTTTCTCACTCAGACTGTGGTCACATCAGTAATTGATTTCTAGAGTGGCTTAAAGGAAGGGATGTAACCTTAATGAAGATGGCAGGAACAAATGTAGGAAGGTTACAATTTTCTAATTTTTTTGCCATTAATGGAGGTTTTTCCAATCCACATTTGGAGATTTCTCTCTGAGCTCCCAGACTTCTCACTGCTCCTCATTGCTACGCTACATCTCACAAACCCTTTGTTTTAACTAATTCTTGCTTAGTTCTTACTGAAGGGGTAAAAACTTTTAGGCAAGAAGCAGAAGGAAGTATCCAGAGGCAAGAGCTCTCTATTGTTTGGGAGGTAAACAAATTTATCCCACTTGAAGCAGCGATTAGTAAATCCCTCACCATTTAACTACCCTCTGGCTAAGGTAATAAAATTACAGTTTATCCCAAACCAGAAATATGCCAATAAATATGATCTTCATAGTGACACTGAAGTCATTAGGCATTTTTTTCTATATGAAAGGAGAATCTAGCTGAGCTAAGAATCCTATAAATATACAATACCACTTGGATTATTTGGGAAGATACAGGCTCAGTTCAAGTAAAATAGCATTCCCTTGTACACATAAACACTTAAAGGATGCATCAGTTTATGCAGTAGTTTAGTGCTGGTGGTTTTCATCGAGTTGGAGAGAGTAGAAATGGGGAATAGGAGGTGCCCAGAGAACAGAGAGGTGGGAACAGAGATGCTCTGGAGCTGTGATGGGAAGGGGAATTTAAAAGGTGTGTTAAGGGCACTGAAGGTCAGGGGCTGAGGGGAACGGGGGATGCTCCCACAAGGTGACCAAAATGAGGGTACAAATGAGGGAAAGGGAGATTGGAAGGTGAGTAAGAAGATGGATTATGTGAGTGAAAAAGGGACAAGAAAAAGAGGAGAGGAACTTTTTATATTGACTGCAGCAGAGACAGAAGATGCAGGGAAGCAGAAAGAGGGGTTCCCTAGCAGAGGAAACCGTGTTTTGGAGACTGGAAGGAGCCCCTGGTGAGCCCCTTTCTTCCACTGCTGCTGAATATCTGCAGAGCTTCTGTCAGATTGGCTCGTTCTTCTCCCAGGCCTGAGAATGTCCCTGCTGCCTCCACAAAGCAGGTGTTCCAGGGGTATGGACAGTGCAGGTGTGGTGTGTAGAGTGGGTTTCAGCTATCTGATGCCTCCTTGAACATATTTCTCAACTTTTTTATTCTTCTTGCTGCTGTCTTTCACACCAGTACCTGAAACATCCATACAGATTGGGAAATTAATGGATCTGAGCTTTTTTTTGCCTTTTTTTTTGCTTTTTTTTTAACTTTTTTTTTTTGAGACAGAAGGGGTAGAGTGAGGGGAACGGGAACTGTGTAAATCGTGTAGGCAAGACATTACACGAACAGCACCAATTGCAGGCATCCTAATTTAAGTGCCTGGCTTCATATTTAGACAGCTATTATTCCCACTGACTTTGCTGCAAACTTTATCTGCAGACCAGCATTTCTGTTAAAAAAAGACTGTGCCTTAGAGCTTGAAAATGGGGATGTATTTTATAGTTTGGAACCTGAGTTTATGGATCTGCTCAAGAACACTAACCTCTCCACTATAAGAATCACAATTAGAGTTTCTTTTTTCTTCAAGGGCTCAATCTTACAGGAGGCTGAACATTATTGACATTAAACTCCTGGAGTTAGGGTTTATATAATCAAAGTACACAACACTCTGAAGAATTGAGCCGTAAGCGCAGAATTCAGCAGCCTAATGCATTTGGAAACACTTTGCTTTGCATACAGAGGGAATGATCACACATCAGACACCTGGCAATTTTGATGATCCTGTTTTCAATAGAATAACATTGCATAGTCTATTACCAGAAGAGTAATAAATGAGAACACTGAACAGAAGTGCCAAAAGGAATCCTTAATATCGTTTTTATGAACATCTGTCATTTTTTTAAGTATAAAGAAAAATGAGCTTATGAGGAATGAAAAATCAGTCCTAAAATGGAGACTATCAGTACCTTTTGCAAAACGTTCTTATTTTTATTGAGCATTTTACTGTATGCCTGAGAATTCCCAGCATTTTTTTTATGGCCCTGCACAGCCTCCATTGTACATTCTTGGTGTAGACCTGAGAGGAGCTGGCTTCCACATAAGGACAAAAAGAGGTGTAATGAATCATGAAACAAGCCTGTTTTATTCAATAAGACATTGTCTGAGCTTGCTTTCCACATGGAGAACTGGCCATTCAAACAGAAATGACCTGCAGAATTTTTGCATAGAAAGGAAACTAAATTCATTGGGGCATATGCAGTAATAATTCTGTTGTTTCATGATACTCTGAGATTAAACTAAACAATACTAGCATTTGGAAATTTCCCTAGTACACAGAACAATGAAGTATTTTCCCCTGAAAATGTCATTGATTTCTTTCTCCGGTAATTTTTCAGCAGTTCAGTAACTGCAAGAGCTTTGTTTTCAAGATAAACGCAGGCAGAGATGTCTGGCACCATGGAGAATAAAGGATTAAAAGGTTTTCTCAGGAAAGCAACCTTATACATGTGCTTTAGCACAAATAAAATGTGGCACACAGACAACAGGTAAGAGATGCCACCAGCATGCCATGTGATATCTGGCATGAGTTGCCAAATGGAATTTCTGTAGTTCAGGTATCATCTTCAACCAGTGAAGAGATGAAAGAAATCTTATTGTACTTAATAACATCTGCAGGCATCGGTGTTACCTATAAATTCTTGGCCTTTGCTGTGCTGTGCAAAGCTCCGAGTCACAGGATGCCACTGGAGATGTCATTATCTTTTTTTTTTCCTGAAATTAATGTGTGTGGTATAGGTCTTAGTGGGAGGAAGGGAATGTTTTCATTGTGGGATTTGAAAATCTTACCCATAAAGGTTACTCCTTGGGTTTTTTGTCTTTTTTGATCAATAACATGAAACTATGAAGCACTTGCAAAAAGCTTTTCTTCCTTCATCAGCTTTACAGCATCCTAGCTTTAGTGGATTGCACAGATTTTTCCATTTAGCCATTCCACACAACAGGTTTGGTAGTTCAATGAGCACCTTTTCCTTTCTTCTCCCTGTACTCACTGATGCCTCTGGTTGATTAATTTTAGAATAAAGCATTCCTGGAAGAGCTCTTCCAGCGAGGGTTTTCTGTGGGCATCTGTTCTTTACATCCAGGGTGAGGTGGTCCCTGCATGGTCAGGCAGGCTGTGCAGCTCAGTTTATAGAAACTTTGATTTCTGTGGTCTTTTAACTTTGGGATGTGACTTCTTCACGCAGGAAACGCTGCAAGTCAAAGTGCAACAAGCTATCAAGTCAAATTAAAACTGGAAATGAAAACGGAGAGTGAAAGAATTTTTCTTCCACCCCAGAGTAGAACAGTGGCACATCAAGGCCTGACCTTAAAGCTTTCACCATTAGGATTCTTTAATAGAGCAAGGAAATGAGTAAGTGAGGAATGGAGAGAAAAAGAGAGGGAGCTGCAACCCTCAACAGTCCTTTGACTCTTTGTTGCTGCTGGAGGAGTCAGTGCTGGACACGCTGCTGCCTGTCCCCTCCCTTTTACGCACTTTACTGGGTCTGATCTTTTGTCTTTTTCTCTTTTTTTTCTTTCTTTCTTTTTTTAATGTGTGGTTAGTCATTTTCATCATGAAAGGTCAGTCTACTTTTCTGCTGGAATTTGAATGTTGTCCACATTTTTTTCCCAAATGTCATTACATCGCCTAACATTTTTATCACCAATTATGGCAAGATTTTGTGGCATTCCTAGCACACATCTTTCGAATACAGTCTGTCTGAAGAGTTCTTCCTTTTGTAATTAAAAATGACCTGGCTTCGTACTAAATGCTAAAATATTGTGGAATGCTAATGGGTGTCTTCAAGGTTTGAGAACCTTCTGTTCCCTGTAAATTATGCAAAATGTGAGTTTGAGATCTTTGAAAAATGTCTTTCCCCCACGTTCATAAATTTCTGTTAATTTAAATGGAGAAGGTCAGTGAGTTTGTCGGGAAGACCATTTAGGAATAAATGTTTCTGAAAACTTAGTTCCTTAATCTGGCACTCTCGGGCTCCGCACAGCCCTGATGCACGTTGCTTTGCTCACTTTTCATACTGACTGATTCCCCCCATTCCTGCATTTCTTCCCCCAGCGTATTTTTATAATTATAGAATCAGCTACTAGCTGAGAAAAAGTAGAGCCAGGACGTGTAGCTGGGTGAGGGATGAAGCCTGAGCTGCCTTCCTGACACTGTTGCTGTCTCTGGAGCCAACCTGTGGGACGCCTTGCATTTTCCCCTGGTTTGCCTCGGCTTTGTTCTCCGAGATGGAGTTAATGGCATCTCGGAGCTCTTGGCACCTCCAGGTGGAAAACGTTCATTTGTTGTTGTTATCTGTGAATTTTAGCAGCTCTCAATTCATAACCATTTAAACTGCTTGGAAAACTGTTAATTGCGTTCCTGCTCTTCCACGCCTCCTCCTCCTCCCATCTGCTGCTGTTTTCTCCCACCTTTCCCTCTCACCTCTTCCTCTGCTAAAGGTGGGGCTCGGTCCTTCCTGCCTGATGGCCCTGATGCCTTAAGATTCAGCTTTTCTATTTTTCAGACCCTGTACTGCCTTAGTGTAACTCTAAACCTCCCTTAGAGTCTGTGAGCTCCTGTTCTCACATCCTGCTCAGACACAACAAATCCTCTCCAGGCCTGGACTCAAGGACACCTCGTTGTCCCAGGCCCCCAAAGATGGAAACTGAGCCTCTAAAAGCGGGGACAGACTTGGGGTAAATTACATCATCACCTGAAACTGTAATTGGACAATTAACCCTGATATGTAAATTGATCAAAACTTACAAAAGTGTAGAAAACTCGTGACTGGTCGTCCCTCTGGGGTGTAGCCTCTCCCAGAGAGGGCTTTGACTACCTGAGGTGTGCCTATTGAAGGCCCTGCAATAAATACCCAGCTTATTCTCTTCATCCTGTCTATCCTCTGTTCTAGGGAGCCTCTGCTCAGGCATCAGGCCAGCTCTGTTATCTGGCTGTGTGCAGGTGTCCTGTGCTGCCCTGCTCTCTGCCTCTGGGCGTTTGGATGGGATTTTAGCCTGGTTACCTCCCTCCCTCTGCCAAAGAATCTCCTTCTTCCCTTCTGTTGGTACTTTCAGCCCCAAAGGCATCTGCCAAAGTGAGGAGAACAGCGATCTTGGCCCCTCTGTGGTCTCTCTGGAGCTGGGATCTTGCACCCACAGGTGGGAACCACACAGTGGAAGGGTCCCACGCAACACCAAGCCCCGGAGGGCTCTGTGAAATCACTAATTACAACAACCTCCCACATTTAACAGTTTTTTACGTAACAACCCATCAAAGTTTGCACCGCACCGGGTGTTCTGAGGACATGGTAGATAATCAAAAGTTTGATGTATCAGATTATCCAGAAATTATATCAACTTTCTGAAGGCAAAATTAGATTTTATCTTTTTTTCCACATATTTTAATGGAAGATATGATTGCCGAGATTTTATTTTTCCAAATTCAGTAGGACTTTTTCTCATTATTAGAGGCCAAGTCAGGTGTCTGGTTTGTAATGCGCTTAGCAGTTGCAGGGACATTTTGAGTTGCTAAGTACAGATAATGGAAAGAAATGAGAGAGAAGAGCGAGTCAGGAATTTTTCAGCAGAATGCTTTTTCCTGGAAAATGGTGTTTCAAGGAAACTCAGATGTTTCATGGAAATTCTTTGAGGTTTCATTATGACCTTTAGCAGAAAGGCTATGGTGGTGGAGGAGGCAGTGGCCACATGTCTCAGTGCTGCTCTTGGTATGACCTGAGATCCAAGGGTACAACTGCAATACGGGGGTCTCTCCTAAAGTCCTTGTAAGGACACCTGTTATTTATTACTGATTGTCGAGGCATCAGAATGTTCCACTGTAAACTGAACCAGGATGTGTTTCTGTCCAGAAAAGAATGAAGTGTTTTAACCAGTGCTGGGTGCAGATGTGCCTTTAGTGGCTCAAAAGTCAAACATCACAGGGTCATGGAATGGTTTGGGTTGGAAGGGGCCTTAAAGTTCAACCAGTTCCAACCCCGTTCCATGAGTGAGGCCATTTTCACTATCCCAGGCTGCTCCAACCCCCATCCAGCCTGGCCTTGACCACTTCCAGGGATGGAGCAGCCACAACTCTTATGCCATAGATGACTTTATCTCTCACTGTGATGCACTGCTGCTGGTGTAGAAAGCAATATTATGAACAAAGAATAGAAAAGGCAGCATCAAAATACATTTTAAAAAGAATTTAATTTGAATTCTAATAATTTCTTTTTAAAAAGGCATTGTTTTGTCAAAGCATGTTTAGACCTGGAATTTTTGTAAAGCTTTTTTTTTTTTTTTAAAAAACATTAAGATTCTGAGACATTACCATTCTTCATTTTGAAAAAAAGTTAGTGGACAATTTCCAATAAATGTTTTCCTGGGAGAGGAGGCTGAAGTAGATTTCTGTTCCTATCCTGGTCTGCAGCAGGAGCTCTGGCTCAGGCTCCATCACTGATTCAGGCAGCATTTAGGAGCACGAACTCTCTCACATCACTGGCTTACCTCTTTAACTTCAGACACTTTTCTATGAAAGACGGTTGCACAATTTACCATATGTAATTTTTAAACCTAATTTAAGTTAATTCTGTACGACTTCTCATCAAAGCACTTTCAATTTAAATTTTTTTTTTTTAGGACTGGTTTAATTAAATTTAACATAAGTCAATTCATATTGATTGAAATTACCTTAAATGAGTTTGGCTTGAGCCCAAATAACACAGTCTTTTGCACCTGTTTTAAGTTAAATTGGTTTAATTTTATACCAACAGTTCTACTGTTGCCACCCATCAGTGACAGGCAGCACACAGAAAGCTCCCACTTCTGAGCAGTTATGCAGTACCAAGTAGAGAAATAATCTGAGATCACCTACGTGCACTCATCCCTCAATGGTATCATTTGTAGAGTAAAATACCATTTAATTAATATGAGCTTCTGAGAAGCCCATCAGTACCATGTGTTTGAGCTTCCATTCTTCATCACTAATTTTTCTCTATATTGTAAAATCAAATCAATGGTAATTTGTATATTATCCATTGCTTATACAACAGCTTTTTTTTGTGACTCTTACTAGAGCTCACACTCGTCTGCTTTAGTATTCTGACATGATTTCCTCTCTTTACATAATTTTAATGAGAAATACCAAATTAATGCAAAATAGGCTGAACTCAGAGCAGGAAAAGCAGGAGGATTCTGTGGTGAGGAAAGGAAGCAGTAAAGGCATGACCCCCCCTTTCCTAAAATGTTCTCCCTAATTCCAAAGCTCTCAAACACAGGTAGAAACTGCCACTGGGCTTCATCTCAACCTTCCCTTGTGGCCCTTAAAAATGTTATTTAGAAGGAAGGCAGATAAAGCTGTGTTTGAGACTAGGAGAAGGGTTTTGCTAATGGGATCATAAGTTCACCAAGTGTGTGGCAAATAATGGAGCTAATTCTGTGCTCACATCACCATAGACTGGAGGAGATAAGTGAAATAGAGAAGATTACTTTGGGGTTTCCCCTATGCAGGTTGTAGCTGTGGTGAGTTTGCTGCTAGAAGAGAAAAAGCTGGTGTTCCCTCTGCTTAGACCCTACAGAGAGGAGTGGGACCAAAACTGAGCTGCGGAATAGCTGCAGAGGTGAGACAAACCTGTGTTCTTACCTTGCACACAACCAGGCAGGTGTTTGATGGGCCTGTGCAGGGCAGGCTCACCTGGGTGCCTCACCAACACCATACAGTGGTGTGCACTTCTACAAGCTTAGCAATTTCCAATATAAATAACATTTCTGGTGCATTTTAGAAGAGGAAAGACAGTTTATTTTATTTTTACTTTTATCCATTTTTTCTCCTCAGACTCTTTACTACAGAACTAATTTTCTGGTGCAGAGCTGTGACCGATGTAACCCAGTGTGTGTGAGCCATTCAAATTAACAGAAAAGGAAAATAACGTGCTGCCAGGGCTTGATATAACATTTAATACCTCTGCATAAATATCCACTGCGATGTAAATATTACTGTTTAGAAAATGTTTGACCCTTTCTAATACAGGAGGCCACACCACATTATATCAGACCATGCTCTGTCATGTTGCACCATGAGATGAAGTAACAAGAAGTGACATGAACCTTTGTAAAATGCCACAGTGCAGTAACCCATTTTTAATGCTGTCAGTATCAACCACGGGAGCAGGTAGAAACAAATCAAACATAACATCTGAACGGGAAAATATTGTTAAAATTACCTGCAGCCTTCAGTTAATATCTGACTGTCAGGCCATCTCTGGCTGAGGTATCAATTCACACCAAGAAACCGTGCGGGTTTGTGACGGCAGCGATTGTGAATCTCATTACAGAGATTGTCACCTCCATGTTATTTATCAGCACCTCGTGCAGCATCGCGGTCGAGTAAAAGAGATGAGTTTTGTCTTGGTAATTTTCTTGAGTAACAACCCCACTGGCCCACCTCACCTCCCTTCCCAGGTCAAAAGGAGGGAGTATCAGTGGGCTGCTGAAGCATTCCAGAAGCTCGTTCGCCAGTTCACCTTGCGGTACTTTTGCTCCCTTTACTCTCAAGTTTTTCTCCTCCTAAGCTGCCCCAAAACACATTCCTGCTGGGATGAGAAGGCCAGCAAGGCTTTTGTGGGCTCTCCTTCCCTATACCTCCCTGAAGAGTAACAGCATCCAGCTTTTACGGCCCTGACATTTCCGCAGTCCTATGGCCTCTCCCACAAACGCATCTTGCACTGGATGCCAAATTATATCCCAAAAGCAAAAGCAGTGCACTTCTCCTGAATTTTATAGGACTCTGTGGAATTAAACTGGACAACCAATTTGAGAGTGTAGAGACTGATTCCCCAGCTTTACTGCCGAGGAATCAAGTAGCAGATTCATTGAATCTGGTGCTTTGGACATAAATAATGTTGAAGGCAATTAACAGTGGATTTCAAGCTTGTCCTGAGGACTTTATCAAACTGCAATTTTTTTTCTCTTCCTCACTGATCTGCTACAAAGACTGACCTCAAAGGGTTAAATGTCTTTTATTTAAGGATAGAGGATGAATGTGAAATGCAGACACAGAAGAATCACATGCTATTGGCTCATCCACTACATATCTGCTGTTATGAATGCTCCTAAATGTACCGTAAAGATATTCAAAACCGTATTAATTTTTCATGTTATCTTAAAATCTGGTCTGAAGTTGTAAAGACATATTCTTTTTGGTTCATTATTATGTGTACACTGTGAAAGAATTAAGGACTAACCCAGCTTGCTGCAGGTCATCAGATTTCCTCTTTGACCTTGTCTGATATCATCTCATCTGTTTGTGTTCAAGGCTGCTTAAAAGCCTAAACCTATCCTGCACAAAATAAATATAGGAGGAAAACTCTTAAGGAATGTTCTTTATTCTAAGCCCAACGGGCTATCTTTATTCAATAGAGCTAAGTATTTGACTAGTTTTGCAATAAACAGAAGCTGAAATGTAATTTACCAGCTCTTCATGAATTGTTTATTCATATCCACCCTCGGGATATTCTAGTACTATTGAATTACTCAGTATGATGTTGACAACTAGTTTATTTTTTTTTCTTCTAATTTCTGCAACATACTGTTATTCAGTATTTAGATCTGAGAACTAATTACTGGGGACATGTGAGAGTTTTGCAAAAAAAAAGGCTGTAGACAAGTTAAATAAAACAGGCCAAATTCCACCCTGATTTGCTGGTGCAGCCCAGCTCATGACAGCAGAAAGACAGAATGTAGGCAATTAAATGTTTCTGCAAAATTATTTTCTCGTCTGTGACATTGCTTTCTAGATCTCCTAAAAATACTCCAAGGGTGGGGGGATTGGTTTGTTTTTCTCCCCAGTTGATGCAGTGATACAGTAAACTTCTCTACTAAGACAGGAAAAAGCATGGGTAAAAAAATCCCTTGGCATGGAATTATTTTTCAGGAGGTTAATAGGGAGTGCTATTTACTTTATCCAAAAAGTTTCAATTGAAGTACAGGTGCATTCCCAATCACCTGCACAGGAGAGAACAAACCATTATTTCACCAAGGCTTCAGAATCTTGAGTTAGAATTTGGTGAAGATCCTGAGAACTGACTTGTGCCTGGTCCCCTGCGGGGAGTTCCCTGAGGGGTTTCACTGGGACAAAACCATCTGCCTAAACACAGGGACTGACAAAAACCTGCCAAACATGACCTATTAAAATAAAAAATACATCGATTGAGAAAGTTGGGCACTAATTAACTGAAAACCATAGCAGCTTTGGTGCTTGACCTGGAAAGCTGTGGCTGTTAACTTGAGAATAGGCAGGACTTACTCGCAGCAACATAAGATACAGGGATGAGGAGCAGTGTAAAATATGAAGAAGAGGGAAGACTGCTGTGCATATTTTCAGTTATGTTGTGACAGTCAGTGTTGAGAGACTTGGCAGGTTAAAAATATTCTTATTTTGTTACAATTTTAAGTTGCAGCAGTCCTTTTTCAAAAACGGTTACAGCACTAATTATTTAATTTCCTTAAATATTTATGCTCTAGAATAGCACAATATTTAATTAAAGGGTTAAAATTATGCATGATTTTGTGAAGTTTTCTGAAGCAAGACCTTCCAGTATACAAATAAAACTTAAATTATATAATGAATATTCTTGAGGCATCAAAGCCTCTATGTTGCCTATGCCCTACATGCTGCAATGCTAAAAAAAAAATAACCACCCTCATTTTGTTTATCAGGATACCAAGAGATGCATTGTGCTGTGTACTTCCCATAGTGACACACATTATATTACTGGAGTTATCTCTGATCCTTTCTCTCTCTCCCTGTCAGAGCTGTAGAATAAACTGGAATATCCATGTGATGCACGAATCACAGAGGGATCTGTGAAAACTCAGTCAACAGCCATCCTTCACTTGGGGTACTTTAAAAGTTATCATGCTTCAAATTAAAAATCCTCCAGCTGATAAACAAGCTTGGGGTGGGGGAAAGGACCGGGTTCAGCTCCTAAAGCTTCTCATGTAAATAAGCAACCCCTGGCCAAGGCTGAATTGAGCCCCGTGTTGGCACCCCCAGCTGGGCTCAGGGGATGCCTGCTGGCAGCCAGCAAGGCCAGGGTTAACAGAAGGGATGTTTAATGAAGGGAAATGCAGTTATGGGGTGTTAGGGAGGCAGACCCTGGGCAGAGAGCCCTGTCAGAGCTGGTCCTCATGCCCACCCCATCCCCGTGCCAGTCCCACAGCACCGGGGCTGTGCCACGGCTGCTCCTGCGCCTGCTTGTCAGGGGATCCCTCAGCTCTGGGGATGGAGGGAGCTGCAGCAGGATCCCAGCTCAGCCTTCACCCACTGAGGGCATCCAGAGCCTTTTCCCTCCCTGTCCCTTTGCCAGAGGCTCTGTCCATCATTCCGGCGTCCCTGGCCGTGGCACTGCTGGGAATTGCCCATCCCCTGGCCATGCTGGGTTCAGGCCCCATCAGGGTGCACAGGTCATTGCAGCCCCACAGCTCTTCTGCTTTCCAGACTGCTCCATCTGTGTCCATCCCATGCAGCTCCTTGCACAGTAGCTGTGTTAACAGGCAGTTTTCCTGCTGTTTATCCCAATATTTAATCAATTGCTCTGTTTGGTGTGGAGTCCTTCTTGTGGCACTTCTCAGAGGTTCCAGGTGTATCCCTGGCACTTTCAGCAGCACAATAACTCCATCACAAATGTCCTGCTTCATTGCACTCCCACTGCAGCGATTGGATCCCACCTCTGCTCAGAGTCCTAGTCCCAGCTCTTTTCATGGGCTAGTGGCAAAGCGTGGAGGTTTCTCCTCTGGAGCTTTGGGCTGGTAGTCAAGAAGGGCAGAGCTCTGCCTCTGGAATTCAAGTTTTAAACAAAGCAGAGAGTTTTACAGATGAATCAGAGAGTGTGAGAGCAAGCAAAGCTGTCACAAGCCTTAGTAGCCACAATTAACTTGTCTGTTCATTATGTTCATTAATATTTTATTCACCCATAACTTGCAGCCTTACAAAACCAGACTAAACATCTTTCAAATCTTTGCTGTCTCGCCCTGATTGGCCCCTAAGAAATAGTAGCGTTTCTTTGGGACATCAGTCTAGGATTCAGCAGTCTCTTGGCGCTCCAGGAGCCAGAAGCCTCTCCTTGGTCCTCAGCAGGTGCCAGCAGTGAAGTCTGTATCCCTTTCAAGTTTCAGATGACATCGAACACAGCTCTGAAGCTCAGGTCTTTGCACCACGGGGCTGTGGAGTAATGCAACTCTGGCAGGAAGGGAACCATCATAGTCATCATTCCAGCGTTAGAACTCTTCTTACCCTTTCGAGCTGTTGTCCTCTATGAAATGCAAAGTGCCTTTGAGAAAGCATCATTTATTAATAAGATATATTCTTTTAGATTTTGGCAGGTTACATTCCAAAAAAAGACCCAGTGCGTCCTTATGTAATGAAACTCTGCACAATTCATGTCTCACCTCCTGCCAGTGCTTTGAGAAACAGGTGGAAATGAGTAATTACCCATAAATGGTCGCATTCCTCCATTACTTACCGAGAGTATTTGGCAGTGATCATTTAGGCTTTAAATGGTTTTTTTAAAGGTAATACCATTCATGGACTTGTCACGTTCAGAACTTCAACGTGTCCCTTAAACTCTTCAACCAATTTATTACAAAATTACTCCATTTTTAAAGTTAGCTCTTTTTACTTCTGTCGCTCTGTCTGATCCATATTTAAACCATTATTGTCAAGTTCTTTGTATATGCCAGGGTATGAGAACATGGAAAAAAAGATTGCTCTCAGTGGTAGTTCAAAAGAAGAAAAGTTTGTGTCACCTGTAATTCAGGCAAGTGTTGAAGGAACACTTCCCTGCTGCAGTGCCACTGACAGCGTCTCACCATCCCTGGAAGTGTCCAAGGCCAGGCTGGGTGGGGCTCTGGGCAGCCTGGTCTGGTGGCAGGTGTGGAACCCAGGGACTGGGTGAGCTTTGAGTTCCCTTCCAACCCAAACTGTTCCGTGGTTCTCTAATCCTGTAATTCCATGGCAGCCTGAGGTCAGACTTCTCAATGTGATGAGTGGGAGAAGGGGGCTCGGGAAGCTTTCCCAGTGCCCCTCAGCAGCAGTTTGCCAGCCGGGTTCGGTGCTTGGTGCCTGGATGGGAAGGCACTGCCAGGCCGGGGCCAGCAAGGGATGCCCTCCTCCAGCTGAGCCCGCTGCGTGTGCCCTGCATCTGTCTGGAAAAGCTGCCCTGCAGTGCTCTGCACTGGGTGCCTCGGGATCCTGATTCCTGACCCACTGCCCCTCTCCACCTGGGACAGGATCCTGATTCCTGACCTGCTGCCCCTCTCCACCTGGAACAGGATCCTGATTCCTGACCCACTGCCCCTCTCCACCTGGAACAGGATCCTGATCCCTGACCCGCTGCCCCCGTGCACCTGGAACAGGATCCTGATTCCTGACCTGCTGCCCCTCTCCACCTGGGACAGGATCCTGATCCCTGACCCGCTGCTCCCATCCACCTGGAACAGGATCCTGATCCCTGACCCGCTGCTCCCATCCACCTGGAACAGGATCCTGATTCCTGACCCGCTGCCCCCATCCACCTGGGACAGGATCCTGATTCCTGACCCGCTGCCCCCGTCCACCTGGAACAGGATCCTGATTCCTGACCCGCTGCCCCCGTGCACCTGGAACAGGATCCTGATTCCTGACCCGCTGCCCCCGTCCACCTGGAACAGGATCCTGATTCCTGACCTGCTGCCCCTCTCCACCTGGGACAGGATCCTGATCCCTGACCCGCTGCCCCCGTGCACCTGGGACAGGATCCGGATCCCTGACCCGCTGCCCCCGTCCATGTGGAACGCGTGGCTGAGCTCTCCTGCCAGCCCTGCCCTGTGTCTGCAGTTATTTTTCATGTGATAACCTTGTGGAAGGCTTCTGTTTGAGAGACCTCCTCCCTTCACCGGTGACCTCATCTCTGGTGACTGGCCTGAGATAATGTCGCTATAAATTTCATAAAGCTGCATTCCAGCTGCAATCACAGATTTGGGAATTATTTCTTCTGATGGTCTCAAAAAGCTGGACTTTTCAGGAGTAGTGATGGGTCATTTCTATTATCTTAGGTCTACTTTTTAGAAGTGTGTTAGAGGCAGGTGTGCTAGTTACAGAAAAAAGTTTGTACGGCAGAAAATGTAGTTTAATACTTAAAGTGAATAGATTTATAACTTTTTCCACATTTCTCATAGATGCATCAGATTATTATATAATCTCTTGCAATATAAACTAATATGCTACAATTTTTGCATACAATTTATTTTATATGTTATTTGTTCTTCTGGTGATTTTACTTCCCTTGTCTCCTCCTAGAATCAGGACACCAGAAATAGTAACCACTTGCATGCATGGACCGTTTCTGGCAACAGTTTCCATCTAGTTGCAGAATTTCACATATTGTTAGAGAGGGAATTGTATGTTGGTTGCTTCTCTTAGATATTTTTGTGTGTAGTTGTATGAATATTTATATGTATATGGAGAAAGTAGTTATACAGAGAGTAAATTTGAGGGTATATTTAGGAGTTTATTTTTATACATGCATTATTTATAAAATATTAATTCAAATTTAATAGAGTCTTCCATGTGCAAAAGAAAAAAATGCCTGAGTCAGCCCTGAGTAAACACAGGGAAAATAAATATGATCAAGTCAAGTTACTTAAACCAGGGGATTTTAAATACAGGATGAGTAAATAGACTTGAAGGAAACTACAAGAACACTGGCAATATCTGACGAGCCGTGGGAGCACCGAACCTCTGTGTAACCCGTCAGGAGGATGACAGGCGTGCACCAGCTGAGTAACAGGAGTTGCTGTAGAGATCTCAGTGTCTGAGTTGTCCCTCTGCCTTCCTCATCAATATCAGCTGTGGCTCCCTGACTTCTGTGGCTGCTTTTCCTTCACCTGAGGAGTGTTCCCGACAAGCACAAAGCCCCACTTCCTCCTGCCTTTGTTCTTGCCATCACCCGATGACTTTATTTGAGTGTGTTGGACTTAGAGACTTCGGCTAAAAATAAAAACAAAAAAAAATTTGTGCTTTTGCCAATGCAGCTGAAATGTCACTGAGCAATGGTGTCGTTCAAAGCCCAAATCAGCAGTGCAGTGCAAATATTGTGGGGTTAAGAAGCAGTTCGTTTAGTTCTGCAGCCCTGGTTTTGCTCAGGCACAGGAGGCTTCTCGGTTTGCATTTACATTTTGTGCAGGATGCACACAAGGCAGTTTTGTGAGACGAAGGACAAGAACAGGGTGGATTCTGGAAGCTGTAAGAGCACCTTCCTCAATTTCTGTGGGCACTGAACCAAAAGGCTGCAATGCACTGTGTTGCAAAACTGCCCCAGGGAAACTTTTTATTACAAAATATATAATGAGGCCATAGGTGGGTTAGTGGAGTTTTGAGTCTTCTCATCTTAGTAGGGTGTGGGTGTAAGTAAGGGAGTTCTCTACTTCCTGTCAGAAAGCATAGAAAAAGTATTTGAAACTGGAGTAATTTGAACTGTTTTCTGCAGTTTGTACTCAAAATAAATAATCTTTACTAACTTGGTAGAAATGATTGATTATTCCCTAAGCTCCACTTTGTAGCTGGAACATGGACTCTTGCTGGTGTGCTTAAAACAGCATAAACAACCCTTTGCTTTAGAACTTCAGCTAAGCATTAATCACTCACGAGTTTTGCCATTAAGTGTTTTGGTATTGATTAATAAGCTGGAGTTTGAAAGTTTTAAAACTCTCTCTGAATGTCCACACAGTGCACAGGCATGTAGGGAATGCCCAGAGCTCAGGTTAACTGCACCTCCCATTAATTCTCATTAAACAGCTCCCACCTGCTTCTCTTCCAGGACCCAAAGTGATTGCAGCAGATTCCACACTCAGAAATAAGTACGATAGGCGTGATAAAAGAAGTGCCTGTATTTCGCATAAGTTAGATGTGAATGTAGAAGACATCCAGAATGAAAGGCATGGAGTTGGGGACATGGAGGAGAATGTCCTCTGTGGGCTGGGACTGAATGATCCCGTTTGCTGTCTGGCTGAGGAGCTCCAGTGGTGAAAATTATGGACATTTCTCTTGAAAGATAAATCCACTGCCCCTTTCCTGTACTGCAGCAGCAGAACAAGGTGTGTCCCCATGGGTTGCTGCAGCTCCCAGGCTCGTGGGTGACTTTGTCTCACTGGTGGGTTGTGTTTGGGCACAGGCTGTGCCTCACCCAGCTGCCATCCCTGCAAGGGCTGCCGTGTGTTCCCTTCCTCTGCTCCCCAGCCGTGAGTCCCTTCTCCCTCCTGGAGGAGTTTACAGGGGGAGTTTTTGGTTTTCCTTACTGAAACTTCCTAAAAAATCTGTTACCCTTTTTGGGGGTTCACAGTGCTGCCCAGGTTTCTGCAGGACAAGCTTTATCCAGCGCCTGGTTAGATAAGCGTCTGGCTCCTGCTCGGGAGCAGCAGCCCTATCTCTTTTTGCTTATCTCTTTACTGAGGTTTTGCCTCTGCAGTGGTAAGGCAGAGCCCCTGATGTTAACAAAGCAGGTAGAAGCAAAGGAGAGAGAACGGACTGCTCTGATAGCGTTACCCAGACTTGTATTCTCCTTCGGGATACAGGTTATCAGAGAGACCCCGAGGGCTCTGTTACACAGGGTTTTATAGAGAAAGGGAAGGGGTGGTCATAAGTTGAGGTCCAGGGTTCTTATCAAATCACAGATTGACAGGGGATGACAGTTTTCCAATGAGTTCTGAGCAAGGGCGGAACATATTTGCATTAACCTATGAACTTTACAGAACAGCAGAAGTTTCTAGTAACATTTGAATAGTAATACAATGTGATGAATATTAAAATAACAGAGGTGGAACTGAATCTATGATTGACAGGATTAAAAGGTGGCAGCTAGGGGATTTCCCCCTAGCTCACTGCCACAATCTGTGATAAGGCTTGACCGGGAGGAGATAAAATGCAAAATGTCGTGAACCCCAGTGAAATTTGCTGTGTCCCAGGGGCCGGGAGGAGAGCCCGGCTGGAGCTGTTGGTGGCTGGTGGACAAGGCCGAGGGCATCCAGCAGAGAAAGGCTCTCCATGTGATGAGAACACAGCAGCAATGCCCAAGAAAGTCCCACAAAAGCAGTGGATATTTCAAAATGTCAGAAGAGAGAGAGAGCTGCTGTTGTGCATTTCCATTATAAACAGGATTCTAACATTTAAAATAACTATCCCTGCCATAGTCTTCAGAAGAAGATCAAAACACCATCATTTTAGCATCAAAAAGCATATTCAGCTTTTTTCTTTTTTTTTGTTTTTGTTTTTCAATGAAAAACACCCCTTGCTGTGTGGAGTTTTTTCCCCTTTTTTTTTTCCTTTTCCAAAAGACTTAGACATTCAGACTCTAGGGTAGAGGCTGTTCACATTTCTTTTTTTCAAAAGTTGTTTGACAGCTGCTCCTGAGAGAGGGTCTCTCAGTCTTTAACATTTCATTAAGCTGCAATATTTGGAATTTTGAGGCTAGACAATGGCATGAATCTTTTAAGCTGCAATGGTGCAAGAGATTATTTCAGCAATTTGCCACAGACCATTTTTCAAAGTGACAATGAGGCATTTGTGAGCAATTTATGGCAGGGATAAGCCTCAATTTTTTTCATACAGCAACTTTGGAAGAAACACGGTTATGTCTGTGTGGTTTACATGGTACTTAAAATAGCTCAGGCAACCTCCAAGGGTATAAAGTCAATTTTTCAAATATAAATCTCAATTTCAGGTCAAGCTGGAAAAAGAAAATAAAGCAATTTAGAAATACCACTCACATCTTTTTTTTTCTCTGAATTTGTAATCTTGTGCATAGCTGAAAGCCAGGAACAGTTCTGGGCTACTTAAAGGAATTTGCTCAAACCCACCTGGTATACAAACATTGGCATTTAGTGTCTTCCCAGTGTTTTCCATAAGGTCAGAGTCTGTTGCTAAGATTACTTTTTAAGGTAAATTTTCAGCGTAAAGTCTATACGAAAAAGAATAAAAAGAAGAGGAAAAAAAATCCAAGCTAAATTTCTTGTAAACTGCCCCTCCTACAGGGAAACCTTCTTGAATTTATCCATCATCAGACTGACCAGAACATCTTTTACTAAGTAGAGATTTATACATGAACGTAAGTACATTGTAGAACAAAACATATCCAGGTTAGGAGAGCTTCAGTGCAAAGGAGCCCAATAGATTCTTTTAAAATTTGAATTTTTTTGGATTTTACTGATTGACATAAACTATGCAGATGCTTCATAGCGATCACAATGCTTAATTTATATTCCAGCAACACACATTTGTTCACCATGATTTTCAATGTCTAAGCTATAATGAGTGTTTTGATGATGCAAATGACATCCCGATCTATTCTCTTCTATTCCATTTTATTCTGTTCTAAAATTCTGCGAATGATGATGTTTGGGGGGGAAAAAAGGTTTAAATTGTTTTGTCTTCTCATTCTGTTCACTGCTGAAGTAAAACACTGCATGGTGCAGCATCAGCACGGGCTGCAGATGAAACAGTGGAAAACAAAGTTAGCAGCGGCATCTTTCCCTTCTTCAGGGAAGCTCTGTGGGGTAAATGTGGTGCCAGAAGAGGAAAAACCACATTTTTAACGCTCCTCACAAGAAGGGTTTCCCCATTCATCACTGCAGTGAAGCAGCTGCTCTCCCCTTGCTGCCACAGCAGGAGGGAAATTTCACCTGCCAGGATCCCCAGTGCCTTTATTTCCTTTCTGTCCCTGCCCAGACCCAAAGGACACCTGGCAGTGCCCGCTGCTGGGCAGGGAAGGTTTCAGCTCCACCTGCCCCAGTCCTTCCCCAGTGCTCTCTGCCACTGCCAGGTGCTCACTACAGAGATACAGAACTAAGCAATTTCTTGTTATGGCTGAGGGGAAGTTCTGAACAAGAAATCATTGCAGAAGTAGAATAAATTCATTTTGCTTATGGGTAAGTATTTTAAAACTGAAGCTATTGCAAGAGCAGTGATAGGATTCCTCCAGCTCACTCTGGAAGTGGAGGAAATGCACAAGCCTGTTTTGGATCCTAAAGCTGTCCAGGCAGCCCAGCCCATTTTCCCGTATGGCAGAACCTCGTGCTGTAAGTGCTGTACATTTACATCACTGCAGTGATTAGCCTCTCTTGGGCTATTTTAATTCCAGTATGTTCCCTTCCTCTAGACCAGATCTAACAGAACTCTTTATGACGAACAAATGGAAATCAAAAGATTCAAGGCAAGTACAACTGTTTTTAAATTGGGCCTATAAAAATAAATTAAATAGTCTGTCCAGTTTCATTTTTGAAATAAGTTTTCAGCTTTCAGTTTTTATTTTGCTGCTGAAATCCTAAAACTCTGCCAGGTATGCTGCTGACCCTGCTCAAGTCATAGGAAATCTGTGTGTGTGTGCTTTTGTTTTTACCAAAAAGCAAGAGCAGCTGGAGAGAAATGACCCATTAATCTGTGAAAAGTGAGGGCCAGTGTTTATAAAGACCTGCACCCTTTGTGGGTTCGGATGTAGAAATTTTCAGTGCCCTGCAATCTGCTCGTGATGTGGAAGGGAGAACAGCTAAGGCTCCTTGAGGTCCTTTTACTGTGTTTGTACGGAAGAGGAAGGGACTGAATGTTTCCTCCCCCAGCTTTCTTGATGAAACCGAAATCAAAACTTGTCAGTTGCTCTTGAATTTTGTTTGATGTGTTCCTACTGAACTTGCCTGTTCCCATTTGTTTCAGACAGACTGCTGAGACTAATAGGAGACTTTCAGAAACCTGGAATTTGCTCATTTAGACTCAAATGCGAGCTTTCTTTACAGTTAGGAAAAGTGATTTAGAAAATATCCCACCCACATCATGTTTTGTGCCATATCAATCCCTCGTGCCTAATTACTCAAGACAGTTTCAGTAAGGATGCGCCCTTTCATTTTTTGAGAGTTCATCTGCCTGTGCAGCTTTTCCACTGTGTGAAATCAGTCTGCCAGCAAAACCCACACCTGTTGTTTTCCTCATGGGTTCCTGAGCACTTCAATGTTTGTCTGTGTTTTTAGGATCTCTACAGACTCTGTATTATTTTGCTTGTTTTCCCTTTTATACATGCCTGGTTATATCAGTTCCAGGTGTATCATTCAGTATCAAAGTTTAAAACTATAGAAACACCTTTTTATCATTTTTCTACCTCTGTTATGCCTCGTTCCTGTTAATCCAACAGTCACCATGTCAGTTCTCTTAACTTCTCAAGTCACTCACAGGTCTGAGTTGCCTCTCAAACACCTTCCTACTCTGAGGGACACAAGTGTCCTCTGTGCACCCTACCTTGGGAAAGGAGCGCTTGCTCTTGTGCTCACTGCGCCCTAGAATAGGAAATGGGGGCTCACAAAAAGCTGTTTTCCAGCTCTGTGCCTCAAATCACTTCTTGGCAAACTTTCGCCAAGTTTGGACCTGCCCAAGCAGATCTGATCCCTGACTGTGCTTCCAGGAGTGCTCTCGTGAGGTATCAAATCATCATCTGTTGTAGGGGCCGCTCTCACAGCATCACTGCAGCCTCTCTGCTGAGTTCATGCAGTGCAGCCTCACAACAGTGCCAGGCAAGAAACGATGCTCCTGAAGCAGCCTTCTATCACCCATGGTAGTAAAATGAGATTGTAGTGATGCAATGGAAAATATTCACGGTGAGTTCTCTGTCTGTCACTGAAATCATTATTGATGCTGATGGTGATGTCATTTATTGTCATCTAAGACACCATAATTCAGGTTCCAGCACAAGTTGTTGAGAGCTGATCCATTTTACCCACATCATTTTGTTGCTTTTATTTATTTAGTGTTACTATTGTATTTTATTTTTTCAGCCAAGCCTTACAAGCAACAGAGAAAAAAAAACAAACCATAGACAGAGTGTTTTTTATATTTGCAACTACAGTATTGGAGTATTTTTCTTGTCAAACTTGAGTTGAAAATTGTACCGAAGGAAACTTTTCGTTTGGGTTGCTAAAGAAACAAGGCTTAAGCGATTAAGCTGTCTGCTGTTTTTATTGTGCTGCCTCCTGTCTGCTTTCCCATGCCAGCAGCTTGTTAATCTGCTGGGCAATTTCGAACAAATCTGACTGGAGGTAAAGCTCTGCAAATGAGTTCGGTACCTGCGTGCCTTATGCAAGTGAGAAGCAGGTAGAACAGGAAGATAAAGCTTAATGCCCTGACTGAGGGGGAATTGCCACGTGAATTTAACCCTGTTACCAGGGCTCACGGAAGAGCAGCTTTCATAATTCCTGCTATTCTTTTGAAGTATAAACATAAAAGAAGAGTTGCTCAATTGACATTTCCTGAGTGTGCTGTCCACAGCTATTAATTTTCTAGTGCCCAGCTTCCTGCCAAAGGTTCATTCACAGCACCTGCTTTGAAACCCAGCTCCATTATTGATGACCAAAACACGGGTGCATGGAGCCGATGGAACATTCTGTCTGCCACCGCAGATCATAAGCAGCCCTCTTGAAAACGCTTTTAATGAAGAAGTTCACGTGTAGTTGCCATCTCTTCACGGTGTCTCCTTTCAATATTTTGACCTGGATCAGCAGTTTTAAAGATGTTTTTCATCATGTACAACATCAGTTTGGGTGGTTTTGATCTTTTCGCTGGAGTGGCATTTTTCACTTCTGACGATAAACTTGGACATAGATTTCATTTGGATCTTGAATCAAAGTTCCATAATCCAAGGAGGTGTTTATTATTGTTGTTGTTGTCATTATACATTTCCAAATTAAAAACTGAAATAAGGTATAAATGTGCATTTTTCTCCCTGTTGTATTTTTTGCACAGTTGTTCTCAATTGTATCAACAGTGGAGAAAAATGGAAGAAAATATTTTAGACCCAGAAGAAGGCACATGAAAATCTAGGTACCATCTCTATATGGGGCACGCAGTGGCCTGCATGGTTTAATATCTGTGGGATGTAGCAGAACTTTCAGGTTGATATTCAGCATTTTTGGGGTAGCAGCAGGAAATTGCATCATGTCTGCAAGTTCAAAGTTGTGTGTATTGGTTTTGTGTTCTTTTCTTTAAAAGGCATTTATTTCAGTTGTTGATTTTAGTTAAGGCTTTAGAAGGAACTTAAAATCCACAAGCCTCTTAATTGCACTCAATAAATGACTCATTCATTCAGTATTAATTCATACATTGTATATCAACCTCTAATTTCTGTTTGATTTTAATTATAATACTCCTTGGGCTTATTTCCTCACAACTTAAAAGTGACATTTGTATTAACTTAATAACCTTTACAAAGTAAATGAGAAAGCAGCAATGCCTGTAATAAATGTTGCCCATAAAGTACCATTGTAACAGGATGCTTAATTAGAAATATTGCGTGGTCAAAATAAGAATAGAAGAGAAGGAGACAGATAATATTTCCTTGCTGGTAGCAGCATCTCGAATGCTCACAGTAATGCCAAGAATTCTTGCTATAGCCACCCAGACATGCTGCGTGTTTTGCAGTAATGTTTGCACTTTCCAGACTTAAAAATGCAGGAATGGGTGAATGTGTTGAAAATATCAAGTGTGGTGCTTTATTGTTGCTCCTGTATTCTCCAGGGCAGGCAAAGATGTCGTTATGAGCCTTATGGTACTTTGCCAATATCTTGGCCATCCTTTATGGACAGGAAATTTCCTTACAAACACCATTATCTGGGGACTTTGACTTTTTTTTTTTTTTTTTGAGAAAGCAGTGCAGAAGCCTGGTTTATTTGCCAGGTAGTATTCATATCTCATAGTGATTTGGGCATAAAGTACATATTACTTTCACAAATGGGCTTCCTAGGTGAGTGTTTCTTAATGAGATTTAATGAAGACATTGAATGAGGAGGAGAAGAGCATTTGGCATTTGGGAGAAGAGCAGTGACAGAGATGAAATAGCAAAAGGAAAAGAAGTGCTGACGACTGAGGGATTTGATAAATGAGAGCTTGAGATCAGCACATCTGACAAGAGAATTGGGAAGGCATCAAAATGTAGTTTTACAGAGTTCTTGTTCAGTTGCTGAGGTGCACGATGCTAAATGTTTATTTATGGATCCCTCTTTTCCCTCTTTATTTCTCCGAGTGTGGATTTAGCCATTCAATCAGATCAATCTGCTTGCACATAATAAATGGCAGATAATCTCGGTGTGAATTGCTTTAGTGAACTCTGTGGGGGGATAGCACTTAATTGTAACAAATGAAATAAAACTGACATAAAAGACAGCAATCACGTCAAAGTAAACGCACCATCCTAAGCAACTTCCGTGGCTTTAAACTGAAGGATAATTTCTACAAGGTGTTGGTTTTAATTGGTTCTTTGGGAGATTTCTTTATAAATTTCTTATAAATTATAAATTAATTTACATTTAAATGCCTCCATTCAATGCTGACTTAGCCCAGAACTTGAAAAACAGCAATATCATGTTCTTAGAAGTGTCGCTGACTCTGCTAATGATTAGAATATTTCCTGAGCTATCCTGGTCTTTACTGCTTTGTAAAATTTCTAGGCCAAATGTTTAGGTCCCAGTGAGCACCATAACACGCTGCTGATGGCTTAATTCAGGGTCTGTGGTGCTGCTTGACTCAACTGGGTGGAAGAAACATAAAGAAAAAAAGCTCAAGCCCAGCATTTTGTCAAAGGGAAGCTTCAAAAGAAGAAAAAATATTTACATAACTGAATTGAAGTGTTCCTCCAGCTTAATGACCAGAGATAAAATGCAAAAATAACAAAGAATAAGTAATTAAATAGGAACAAAGTGTATAAATTAATTTATGATGTTAGTTTTCTCATTGTGTGTGTAGTCACTGAGTAGAAACAAATTCTGAAAAATTAATCTTGTAAACAAGTCCAGACGACTGCAAATAGTGAGGCAAATGGGAGAATCAAATCTATTTCCTTCCCCCTCTTTTGAATCGGAAAGATTTCAAAATTCAAAGACTTTCTTCTCCTTTTTTGCATTATAGTCTGTGATCCAAACCAGGAAAAAGTATTTGCTGCTGCACACAGACAGCTCCATTCATGCTTTCAGGAGGTGCCTTGTTCTCCGCAGACCACAAAATAGAAATACATTTATTTAGCTGAGAGGTTCAAATGGAAATGCCAGCCAATATTAGTGAAGTAAATCTAAGCAAAGATAGATTTTGTGCAGAAGTGGCTTATGAAAGGAAAACCCAACCACCTACAGCAAGCCACACCGAATAAAAGAAAAATATTGATGCCTCAGTGTAAGAGCAAAAAGCTTAAAAATCAAAGAAAAGACAGCCTAATGTGTTTACATGATGGCAGCCTTCTACTCATGGTGGAGAGGAAGCTTTGTGAGCAGCTCTGTCACAGCAGCCTCTGACAGCTCAGGACTCTGGGCTCTGCCACAGCAACTCGAACTGGACAATCCTGCCACAAAATGCTGAAACCAGGATGCACTGCAAGATTTTACAATCTGGGGGGCTTTATGTGTGATTGGAACAAGCTGTAGGGAAAAGACTCTTTGATGATAAAAGGCTTTTCAGATTAAATTCTTTAATCAGTGGGAATATAAAATATTCTAGGTGTTCCATCTGGAAAAAAAAAAAAAACCTTCAGAAAAAAAGACAAAATACTTTCTTTGCCAAGGGAAAATGTGTTGTCCTGAGTTTTGCAGTTTCTCAGTGTTTCTCTTTGCGGTGATACTTTCTCACACATTCTGCTGTAAACATGGCCATGGTTTCTTGACAACTATCTATGTTTTGTTAACTGTCTCTGTTGTTTATCATTCCATTCTCCTGGGCGGAGAAATATGATAGATTGATGCTTTGACCAATGGAATGGAGAGGTAGTGATTTCTACCTCCAATCCACGGTGATTTGTAAAAACATATAGATAAAGGTCAGAGGGTTCTGCCCTCTCTCTCTTTTTGCCCTCTCCTTTTGCTCTCTCTGTGTGGTCTTTCATTTGGCTCTCCTTTTGGCTCCTCGGCCTAGTTGGCCTCATCCGTGCTACAAAAACGTAGTCACAACAGAAGTGAGTCTTGAAGGGGGATCAGTGTCTCCCTCTATGAGCTCTGAGTGTCCAACTTCTGACAATTAATGAGGGGATTTCTTCGCAGAATTTTGTTATTTTCTTTGAAAAAGCAATTAATCATGAGCAGTGCAGAAGTTCCAGTATTGAGCCGGTGCTCTGTACAGCGTTATACAAATGAGCCTTGTCCACTCGAGATGTTCTGTACATGTTCCCTCTGCTTTCCTGTCGAAGGTGGTTAAGAGTGTCCAAACCAAATTGCCTCTGGAGAATAATTTGGATACATTTGCTCTCAGGCCCTAAAGTTATATCTTTACATGATAAATCAAAACTGTAGTGGTGAACCATGATAAAACATATTTATAGGACTGTCCTTGCCATGGCCACTGTGTTTGCACAGCCGACCAGTGTAGGATAAAAAAATCAAAATTAAGAAGTATTTGGAAAGAAAGGGATTTTCAGTGGTTTCCCTACGTTTATTTTACAAAATACTACTACAATATAACTGCCAACATTTGTGTTTATTGAAACCCCTATTTATTTCCAGATACGGGACCTCATTAGGCTAATAGTATACTATTATGTAAATGTATTTTCTATAAATGTCTAGTATCTGTAAGTAGTTGAGTCTCAATGTCCCTAATGTAATATATCAAACAATAACTCATTTGTCAAAGAGAGACAGTTCATTAGTATTCAGCAATCATTTGGACAGAATAAAACAGCAACAGTATAAAAATTGATGTTGCGAAACTTAACAAATGAGGGAATAAGGAAAGAGTGATTCAGGAAATTGCAGGCCTGCCCTCAAGGGCCATTTTTAGGTCACTTGTCTGCATTTTAATATTACATCTGTTTTAGAGAGAGTCTCCAAGTTATTAGGTTGGGAGGGAAGCCAATTTGCAACCATGACATCAATATCCAGGGGGTTCAATAAATGGGAACATAACAACACTTGGGACAGAGGCAGGGTGAAAAGGTGTCACACTGCCAACTGTGGCATTGTAACTCAGCCTTGCAATTAAATTATTGAATGATCGAAACCTTAACTTTCAACATGTTTAAATATTGGGAGATTTGCTCTTGAAACCTCTTTTCTTTCTAGACAAGAAAGAAGTACATGTGTGTATGACCTAAATTAGGGTATTTCTTGCATTCACTTTAAAACTCACTCTCTGCATAGAATCATCCAGGTGTGGTTTGTCACAGATTCAACCAGGTGGGCAAGCTGGGTAAGGTGCCAGCTCCACAGCTGGATGTGAGCCTTCCTGCACAGGTGTCAGACATGTGCTGTTCTCAGCTTCTTGCGCGGTGTTCTGCTTCTTCTCAAATTAGCAATTCCTTTTGTTCTCACGTGTGTGGGTCTGTCTTAACGCTGGTTTGCATTACCTGATTGGTGGAGGCACAGAACTTCTGCTGACCCAGTTAAAAGGGGTGTTTACAAGGGATGTTCATATTCAAGCACTGTAAGTGTTGCTTGAATATGAATCTCCTTTACATGGCGAGTCTGAAGGATGCTCTGTGTGGCCTTTAAACACCTCACTAGGCAGAGTTACACTTTCCTCTCTGCCTCACAGAAAATGTCAGCAGCAGATTTTGTGAATCTGTCTGTATTTCTCCACAACGTTCACCTCAGGTCAGAGAACAGCGCTGGTGGAGTGGGTACCCTTCTACTCTTTAGTTGTTCTGGCTCCCATCATGGCATTGAAAGGAAATGGGTATATTCTACAACAATCCATTGGTTTTGATATGGGATTTGTGCACATGTTACTTTTAATTTGGTTTTTGACCTGAAAATAAATGGGCCGGATAGGCAGGTACCTGGGTGCTGAGAAGTGGATTTCCTGTCTGTTTGATCCAGGCCTCTACTGTCAGGCTTATTCACGAGGATGTATCTGTTCATTTGATTCAATATTCTGTTCCCCTGTTATTTTTCCTCCCAAAAGCACTGTAACCTCCATTCATCAAGTCTAAGATTAACCATCTATGGCTTTTCCAAAAATACCAAGAGCTACACAGTTGCTTTTGAATCAGAATTAGAATAAAACCTTCTTATAATGCTTTCTCTTTTATATTCAGCACCCTCATTTCCATCTTTCACAGCTAAATCGGGTTATTTAGATTACAGCAAGGTCTGAACCAACTCAGATGAGAAAAATTATCTACAGAGCCTATTTACATTTCTTTAATGAAACACTACGTTGGCTTTGTATAAAAAAGGATTTTTTTAAGACAAAAACCTGAATGTGATAAGCATAATACTATTGTGAAGCAAAGATAAGCTTAAAAGTGAAGCTAGAAAATGGAAAAGGAGATTGTTCTTTCAGAGCATGATGTGGGTGACAGTTAATTGACACGTCACAGTGGTCACTTCATATAACATGCAGAAGGTAACACTTCCACTGTGGTGTTTGAGACACTTACTCTGATCACAGCACAAGTTACCTTCAGCATCTCAAAGAGCAGCTGTGATAGGAGATGTAAACCCTGGGCTTGTTCTGGAAAGTCCCCAATACCTGTGCACCTGTGACCCTGGGGTCTGACATCTGTTCCCATGAGGGAGCTGTGGTGCAAACCAGCCCCTTCCCAGGGAACTCTGGAGAGCAGGAGCCAGGGAGTGACACCCACCCTGCTCCCTGCATGTCCCAAGTTGCCAAGAGGAGGGCACAGGGCAGCTGGCACTGTGGGCAGTGCCTGGTGATGGAGCCATCCCTTTGGGAGAGATCAGATCTCTTCACTGTGTTTTCTCAGTGCAAAATAACCCAGTATCTGATTTTTTGAAATTCTTATTATTTTACAAAACCATGGGAGTAAACCCTAAATCTGAATCAGCAGTGTTTCATTGGCTGGTAGATGGTAGCCAAAATATGGCCCTTTGATTTTCTCTCTAGCAACAATAATTTCCTTTCTTCATGGAACACCTACAGAATGAATTTAAATGAGGCTGTCATTCTTTTTTATAAGAAAGGAATATTATCTGTCTGTGCATGAAGAAGGGAATCCTCCAGTTCAAGTCTGTGTTTTTCCAACCTCTACTTTCATGATGGGAAGGATGTGCCTGCCCAGCCAACCTCTAAACCCAGGGAAAAACTGTAATTTGATGCAGCCCATTCTTTTAATGGTGCAGTAATTAACAGAGTAGGAGGTTTCCGATATTGTGAGAATGTGACGTGAAAATATCTGATACATGGGAAATAACCTGCCATTTCCAAGGTAGTTTGAAACACCGGCAGCTGAGAACAGACACTACGTGGTGACACTCTTTCAGAGCATCATCTCTGCTGACAGGCTGCTGGGCTGCTCTGGTGAGCAAACAACGAGTTTTACAAGTGCAGCTGATGAGCAGCACACACCATGCAGCGATGAGACTGAAGCAGTATTTATCTCTGGGTTAATACAATGCTGAAATATTAAAATCTAGCCTCATAAATACCTGTTTGGGAGGTAATGAGTCATTCATCAGCAATCTGCTAATGACTGACTGCAGCAATCAGGTAGGGATTTACAGAAGCCCTAGGATAGCCATGCTAATGATGGGGTTTTTAGTTATTATAACTTGTAATATTTCTTAAAGGCAATTTTGGAGTCTGCATTATCTCTTGTTATTGTCATTTTAGAACTTCTGGGGTTTTCAGGTTGTTTCTTCCTTTCGAAGAACCTCGATGTGTCTTAGAACAACCTCAAAGATTTTTACAAACACATATTGTTAATGCTATGTACATCATTTTATACCAGTAGATATCCAAATAATCCTCAAAAGAGAGAATTGTAATCCTCATCTCTTAAATGGGAAAGATGAGACCTGGAGCTGTGATCTGTCTGAGGCTCAGGGGAGAGGATGCAGCTGACAAACCAGGAGAGGTTTTTCTCCTGCTGCTGGAGAGGTGCTGTGTATCCAAACATGCTCAGGCAGGGCTCTGGAACAGCTGCTTATTTCTCAGGCATGGACTAATTGCAGCAACAGACAAGATGAAAATCCAAATTCAATCCATATCCAGGTATGCAGACATCTTGCATGTGTTACACTAGCTAGTAATTCAGCCTGTTTGACTATTGATAAAAACACAGTTCAAACTCAGAAATACCTATTTTCCTCCTCTTTTGGACGATTTTTCTTATCTTCCAGTAAAGGGATTAGTATATGTGCCAGATTTTGGGGGGTTCTTTGTGTTGTGTTGTTGAAGCTGCTTGTGTGGTCACGTATGTGACCAGAGCTGCTGTAAAAGCCACAGCTGCCTTTAACTCAAGGGATTGTTGTTTAGTCACACAAAGTCTGAACTGGTCTGCAAAAATGCGGTCCATGTGTTGCGTCTGTTGCAAAACAAGGCCCCCAGGACAGGAGCCCAAGCAGGAGCAACCAGGTTATAATGCAGGGCAGAAACCCCTGGTTAAAGCAGAACTGTAACACAGCCTGGAGGTGCCTCTGGTAACATTTTTGACCTTCATCTAATTGGATGCAAACACTGACGGCTGCACTGGATTCTTCAGAAGAGTTTTTAACAGTTCTTCTCTTAAGTTTTACCAAGCCAGGAAAACAAGGGGGTAAAAGAAGGACCGACCCACCAAACCCTTGGTTCCTTTGTGCTTTGTCATTATTACCTGTCGGTACGATTAACGTGCTGTCCTGGTGCTTTACAGGGTCAGTATGAGGAACTTGCAAATATCAGCCTGCTTAACAACAAAATAGCAAAATAGTTTGCCTTTTTAAAATTTTTTTTAAAGGTAGCTGGTAGCTGAAGTGTCCAGAATCTGGCTGAGCAGTCCATACCCTCCAGGGCCAGTTTGGAGCTGCCCAGCTGCTGGCAGGGGGCTCAGTGCCAGCCATACACAGAAGGTGCCTCTCCACCTTCAATGACAAAGGATTCTCCTACAGAGCCAGCGAGGTTCTACCAACTGCTGCTGTAGGTTATGCACAGGGAGAGCAAATGGGCCCTGATGGTCCAGCAGATGAAGGCAGAAGGCCCAAAGTGATAAACTGCACTTCTGGCAGGGCAATAATCCAGTCACCCTGATCAGGCTCTGTGGATGCAGAGTTGTCCACGCTCAGCACCATCCCCTCAGCTGGAAGTCCACAGAAAGATTATTTACAGTGAATAAGGCTTCCAAGGTGTTCATGTTTACAGACTTCCATCTGATAGAGCTCAGTGCATTACCAGCCTCCAACTTTCCAGATCTTGAATTTCCTGGCTGGTGAACTATTAAAATGCAGATTAACTAAACTTCAAACAGATTTATTGCAGATGGCTCCTGCGAAATCCTTTTGGATTACCTGCCTCCGGACATCATTTCCTAGTCTGTAGGGGTTCATTAAGGACAGATTTAAATGAGTTAGCTGGGAAAAGGCCAGCAGGAAGAGTATGTTGAAAATTATTCATATTATTATGCTTGATCTAGTGATATAGATTTACCTTTTAGGAATTCTTGAAGTTTCTCGTTTGCAGTAATGAATAAGACATGCAAGCATGCCTTGTGGATCATGGTTAGGAGTTGTTTAGGAGTGCATTTCATAACCTCTGAGTTATTTGTGGCAAAGAAAGTCACCCGTGCTGAGAGTGCAAGGAGAAAAGACAACAGCCGCAGTGCATGGCCCTCGCAGTTCTCAGCTGCAGCAACTCGATTTCCCTCTGAGCAGAGCCTTGAGATGCCAAACATAGCCATGAAGCATTTCACTTTGTTTCTGTCATCTAACCCATTTCAAAATAAAATTAGCCTGGGGGTTATAAAAACAAAAATAGCGATGTTTAGACTTACATGATTCACTAATTGCACTGCCATTTGGTTCTTACAAATTGGCTCCAAAGCTCTGAAGTTGTTGGGTTTGGTTTTTTTTTTGGAGATGTAGTTAATCTAAATTTATGCAGGAGCACTGTAATGACTTCTCCTTCAGACTATGAGGGGTTTTTAATCACTTTCAACATTTAGCCCCTGATTGGGCAAAGCACTTAAATCTGAGCACTCGGGTGCTCCAGCTCCTCGCTGAATCAGGACTGAGGACTAAATGTGGAATTCTCGGTTGCCTCAGGTTTTTTAAGAAAGTGGAAGTGCAGCCCTGTGAGCAGGCATAATTTTGAAGCTGTTTAGCAGATGGGCACTAAATTGGGGCCCTGGATGTGCCTGGCAGTACCACAGGAGCAGCAGAAGCCAGGGCCTCTCTTGATCTCAGGTACCTCCCTGCTTGTGCCACTTCAATTGCACAGTCTTGCCTCTAGATTTTATTCTGTACTTACACAGGCTAAATATAGTTCTCCTAAGTTGTTTGAAACTGCTTTCCACTTCAGATCTCTAAATGTCTTATTCATTACTGCAAATGAGAAACCCAAGAGTATTTTGACAGTGTCAAGCACACAGTGCAAATACTCCTCGTAGCACCCTGCTCCAACTCACTCTGACTTCTGTGGGTACAGAAAACAGTTTGAAAGTTCCATCTATTTCCAAGCTGGGGCAGTGTCTTCCATTGACGAGGACTTGCCAGAAAAAGCTGCCAAGCACTGAGAAGTGCTCAGCCCTTTGCACTGACTTGTGGATGAGCTGGCTCTAGTCTAACAGATGCAGTTCAGATCTTGAACCCTGGTCTTCAGTGATCAGAATTTACTGCGTTAAAGAGTGACAGCAGCTTGTTCTTGTGACTAGAGCTGACCCCCACACCTGCTGCAGCAGTTTTGTATTCACTCTCTGTGTGCTTGAAACCAAATTTCCTACCATGTTTCCCTCTGAAATGTGCTCCCTCACTGCTGCAAACAGATGTTTTTGCAGCTACACTTGCGCAGGTTAACAACCACAGCAGTAAAGTGCATGTGGGTTTTAGAGTTTATCCCCTTGAGCTTTCATAAATGCTCTTTTCGGGCTCTAATGGCACTGCTGATGTGTGTGCAGGTGTCAGTTGTGCTGAAGTACACTTGCAGGCATTCATGGCTGCACAGGATTGATGAACACGGCAACTGGGGGTTGAATAGCAGGTGCTGAAAAACTGCCCTTTTTTCTTTCAGCTTTTAGTTTTCTAGAGCTCTTTAACTGACTGCAGAACTATTTGATTGTATTACAAATACAGCTATTTTTTTTTGTAGCATTATAAGCATAACTATTATGATTGCAGTTTCAATCTGTTATGGATTTTACCTCACCATTCAACAACAACAAAAGTTTCATTAGAGGTATTTTCAATAATGTATTTTTAATTCTAAATGCCTGCAAATAGGTGTTCTTTGCCAAATTCTGGCTGGTAAACAGCACGAATGCTTCATATGCTTCTGTAGCCACTTTCAAAAGATGCTGCCAAAGTACATAATGCATCAAAGTTTGTACTGAAAAAGGAAAATCAATCAGGTCAGATACTGTTTTAGCCTGAAGCTTGTTTGAATGTTTGCTTGCTTTCTGCAAAGGTTGGGAGCCATTTCCTCTCCTGGTTTGGGAAAACCTGCAGGATTGATCCCTGCTCTAATGGTTATGTGAGCCCTGGAGATATCTGCTATTTTACTTTCAGAGAATGAGGAACAGTAGATATATAAATGTCAGTAGGAATGGACGAGAGCTACAGATCAGAGTTAGATCTGGTAACTCGGTCTGGTTGTGTAATGGGTTAAGTCAATTTTGCTGTCCCTGGAAGAAAAAGGTAGGCATGAAGGGGAGTGTTCCTAGAGAGCAGTTCATGACAGAAAATGCAAAATTCTTCCGAAAAGCCTGACCCTTGCTTCTAAAGCTTTATTGAAATCACATTGATATCTTTATAAAAATGCCTTTTTCTAGAGAGCCATTCAGGGGATCTGAAGCATATTGTGCACTCACGTTCCAGGTTCTCTAACCTTCTGCAGTAATTGGCAGCTGGCCTGCTTCAGGATAAAATTTATAAAGCAGAGAAAGTCTCCCATATGCTGCCCTTTTAAGGAAAGTCTTCTCATTACTGGAAAGCAGGAGCACGGTGATGGTAAAGTACTGTGGGGATCATTTATCAATCACGTTATCAGCAAAGCTGCAGAAACACAGAACTAGAGAAACTAGACAGGGAAAAGTTCTATTCCTTTCATCTTCATCTCCCTACTTTCACCAACACAAAAAAATTCTGGTGCTTTGTGACTCTCAGTTTCCAAATTTCGAATCAATGAAGTATGCCACCATTTCCCTCATTTTGAGCAGTTGTCATAACCAAGAAGTGAATTTCTTTCTTGTCCTTATTTTGGTGCTATCATGTCTGGTGATAAACCTTATGTGGTAACCTGAATAATTCCTGCTGAAATGTCCCTGCTGTCCCTGCAGTGGCTTTGACCAAACCATCTTCATTTTACCTTGCGTTGTTTACCCACTTTTTAATCTTTTCTGAGCACTCTCCCTTGGAGCACCTTATCATTTCGCTTCTCTTTTGTGAGCTTACTCCCATTTGTTTTTCCTTTGTATCCAGATAAGAAAGACACTCCGTGACACCTGAGTTGTTTAGCACCTTTCAGATGCTGAGAGTGCTGAGCTCATTTGCAGAAGGATCACTTTTGGCTGCTCTATGGCAATGCAAACTGGGATGGACTTAACTGGGGTGGACGTGGAGAAATCTTTGATGTTGTTATCCCATCCTCTCCCATTTCCTCCCAGGTTCAGCAGCCTTCATTTTTTTCTGAAGCTAATCTTTCTCCATCAGGTTTTTATACTCTGCCTCTATTTTATTGCTGCTGTGTTTCCTTTTCAGTCTCATTGGTTAATTTAACTGATCCTCTTCCCATCATTTGTCGGGGTTTTAAATGAGGTGCTGACCCCATTTTTCATGATGTTCCCTTCAATACCCTGTACCAGCAACGTGGTCCCCAAAATCAAGAACTCTTTTGCTGTGAACTGATGCAATCTTCAGGTCATGAAGGAATTGTCTGATGAGAGAAGCAGACAATCATAAACAAGGAACAAAATTCGATAAACAGCATCCAATAATCTCAAACAAATACAACTGTCAGCTCTGGGTTGATGAATCACAGACGTGTTCCCAGCTTCTTGATTTCCCCTTCCTGGCTCTCAGCACTCTAATTATTGGGAGAATGAGAAGGTTGTTACTTTATCCTTCCAGATTCCTCTGTTCCTAACAAAAATTTAAATCCATTCCCACTCTTCTAATATTTCTTTTGTTTTGGATTATTTTTCCTACTAAATAGATGCAGTATTCTTTCCATTTAATGAAATGGTTTCAGCTTTCTCTCCTGTTTAATGAGTTGGAAAATTAGCATTGAATGAGAACAGTCCATGGCTTTGGTCTGTAGTTTAGGAAATCTGTGAGAAGGAAAGGGAACACTTGCAAAGGCTGTCTGCAGACTCGGGAATGGTCTTCATTTTGCTTTTTTAATTTTATTTCGAGTACATGTAAAGAGCTCAGTAAATGAAACCAGATTCAGTTCAGCAGAAGGCAATGCTGTTCAAATGCTAGAGCTTTTTTTCCCAGTCTATTATTTTTCAAAACTTTTTTTATCAGGTGTTTTATATTTGTTCGTCAAATTTTTCCTCAAATGTGCCTACATTTATGGTTAGCAATCTACAAGATCTCAGAGGGGTTTATTTAAGTTATTTAACCACACACAGACTTTTGCATTCTGGCTCTTTTGTTGTTGTTAGTTTAGTGCTAAAATGACGGTATTAGGTGGCCATTGGTGTTGTATTGTGTCTTGCTAAGAGATGAGATTGTGATTTTCTAACCTCCAGTGGTGTCTAAAGGTCACTGCAGCAGCCCAGCTCCACGGCACCACAAGAAGCTGTGTTTTATGGATAAGTCCATCCCATGGAGTCACACGTGTGGGATGAGCAGGCAGCACAAGGAGGCTTTATCAGCCTTCAGCCCCCAAGGGCTGTGCACAACCCAGGAAAATCCAATTAGAGCCACGGGGAGTTTTTCAATCTCTTAATCGGCATTGCAGCACTGCAGATGGATATTATTGCCCACTACTTAAACTTTATTACTCCATTTTTCTGTCTGTGGCCCTTCTCCCCGCCAACCCACCTTGAAGAGGCGGCAGGCACGGCCGTATAAAACTTTTTATGACCTTGGCATCTGCACTGTTTTGTCGCAGGAAAGATAAGTGCGGCTGTGACAGCACCGCAGAGCCCGGCCAGGATTGAAGCTGGGGCAGTTTGCTCTGCCTCCCAGGTGAGAGCCTCACCTGCCCTTAAGGACAGAATTTGCAGGACCAACCTCTTTTTGGGGCTGGTGCTTTGCGAGGAGAGGCAGGATGATGTAGGGTGAGGGAGCAGGTGCTGGCTGCGCTCGAGCCTGGCTTTACGCGGAGGTGCAGATTCATTGTGTGACCTTGCACTGAGTCACTTGACTTCCAGTGTTTCAGTTGTGCCATAAAATTGACTAAAAGCAGGACTTAAACCAGGCACTGCATCCTGGGTAAATGATACACTCAGGGAAAACATATAGGAGGAGGGGATTATGTTTTTGTATCTTAAAATACCTTTCCTGACAGAGAGGGTGGGTTTGCTATGGATGAATAATCCGTTAGCATAAATTACTGTTATTTTCAGTGGTGCCTTACCAGGTATGTGTATCAAAGAGTGATACAGTCTGCTTGATTTTATGGTACATTAACTTTGCCAGAATGCATTTATTATATTTAAAACCTGCTAGGTACCTGCAGTGGGAACAAAGATTGCGTAATTATTTTTTCTTTAGCTTGTGGGAAACCAAATGCTTTGAATATAAAAGATTCTAGGGGTGAAAAGTTCATTCGGTTCACCCCTCCATAGGGAGAGTATAGACAAAAGGAATCTGATTACTAATTTGAAAACAGACGAAAGGAACCAATATAGTGATGAAATAACTGCTACTTCCATTTCTGCCCTTTGTGTTATTGGAAACAGTAAATAGATGCAATAATTGAGCTGGGAAGCAAATTTTTCGTTATTTTATAATAAGCATCTTCCCCAATCCATTAATCACTTTGGAATAAATAATGTCAGGTTTCGATTTTAGAACCTATATGTGAGATTTTGTTACAACAGCAACAAACAGTAGGAAATGTCCCAACATGCAGTCCCTGTTTTAAATTAATGGAAAGATCTTCATTAAGTTCATGGGCTTGGCTCCTTCAGAAAACAATCATTTGTTGTGGAAAGTGCTGCAAAATCCCCATGAGGAAATTCATAGGTAAGGATTTTCATTTTGTGTGGTTTTTCCATTCAGGCCTTGGATGTGTTCATTCTTACACCCCAGCTCGGTTACTTTATTATCTGATCATTTATATAATAACTGTGCCTCCTTATTCTCCCTGGTCTGTACAATGGTCAGTACCTGCTCTGTGTGGGGAGAGAGTGTCTGTATGGACCCTGTGATGTGCAGAAGGCTCTCTGGTCTTTATTTGTCAACAATGAAACTCATTGATCCTGATATATAAGTATTATATTACAAAAAGAAAAAAAATAACAGTACATTTTGAAATTCCTTGTTGTACATCTCCTATACTTTGAACAGAAGGAGGGACTCAAATTATACACATTTAAAAGGTAAGAAGCCTGGAGGTCCCAGGCAATAGCCTGTCCAGCCGTAGCAATTTTTAAATCAACAGGTTTTTCAGTACATAGAGCCTTTTCCCCATTTTCTGTATCTCTTTTGGCATAGCTCTGGGAAGAGGGACAAAGGTAGGAGGAAGCATAAACTCTCCTCCATGGCCTGTTCCCAGCAGCTATCAGGCAGTGATTTACAGCATTAAAGTAAATATTTTTCATAGCTTGCACAGCAGCGTTTGTGTTTAGCCACTTTTAGTGTGAGATATAACACATTGTTGGCTGTGATGAATACACACTGGGAAACAATAGCTGGGGCAGTGCACAACAGTATTTAAAAATGGTTTAGAATGAAGCAGCAAATAAAGAATTGGAAAAGTGTGGAGAGGACTGGGAAAAGAATCAGTTCAAGGTTAGATGAGATCCACCTTCAGAGAGACTGTCATAGCTGGGCATTGACTTATTGACAGCAGAGGGGAGCACAGTATTCCAGCCACTGAAATGCTTTTAAGAGACTTCCATAATAGTGTTGGTCTTCCAAACTTACAGCAAATAATTGCAGTTTTGAGGAGAAGAAAGACAGATACAGCAGAAGTTCTAATTTCCATCCTAGAAAGAACTACATTGTCTTAAAACTACTGAGACTAGCTCTAAATACTTAGGGACTTATTCCATTTCTTTTTTTAAATCACATGCGATTTTTCCATTAGAATTAGCAAAATGATTCATATGTTCTTTGCATTTGACTGATGCATCATTGAAAAGCAAAAGCCATGTGGAACCTTTTGTTCTGATGGAAGAAAATAGCGGTGATACATAAATAACACTAAAGGAAAGTGCGAGTCATTGAGCCACTCCCATTCTACAGTCTGCAGCCACCCCAGCACTGCTGATTCCAGAAGTTAACAGATCCAAAGAGGTGAAGTTTCCTTCTTCAGCAGCTCTCCAGAGTAAAGCCCAAGAACCCGAGTACTTTAACTGTCAAGTGATGTTCTGCCGGTGACTACAAATATAAAGTTATGCACGTGTTATGTTAGAAGCTGGGAAATCATATAAAGATTAATCAAGCCAGCACATCAACTCATTGTATCCCCCTGATCCTGCACTGGAAACAGCTGGTATTTTGCTAGAAGTACTCTGCCAGAAATGGGACGTGATTCAATATTGCAGCGTCAGAGATGCCTTTGTTAACTGCAGCAATCCTGGAGTCAGCAGAATTACTGTTGAGTATAAATACATTTTCTGACAAATCTCAAGCAGACCAAGAATGCAATCCCTTGCAATCAGCAGATGCGCTTTACATTCAGTAACTTCGTCAGGATGTTGCTTTAGATTGATGGTAATTACTGATGTGTCATTTGGGGTGGGTTGTTGAGCAAAGTCCATTAAAACTCAATTTGTTTCATCAGTTAGCACCCAGCTTGCATTATGCAGTGTGTTCAAAGAGCATTCACACTGGAATTCTGAAGGTGGCCGTGTGGCTGGGAAAAAAATCTTCAAAATGCAGTGGCACAATAATTCTGGTTTTCATGGCTGAGGTTTACCAGGTCTTATTTCTGGCCTCGTAATTCAGACCCAGGTTCAACTCCCTCTTCCACCACAGCTTTCCTCCATAATCTTGGTCTGTCCCTCCCTTCTTTGTGCTGTTCCTATGAACTGAGGGTTGCTATTAACTTATTATTCAAGGTGAGGATAAAAACATAACATTCGGTAAACCATCCTGATTTCCAGAGTAATTCAGGGCAACGTATAAATGTCATTAAAAGAAGAACAGTAATAGACCATTTATGATTTGTTCCCTCAGCCTTCTCCTTTAAGGAGCAGATCATGACTGAAATCAAAGAAGACCTTGGGACTTGGGCTGGCTTCTGCGCCATATGGAAATGTCTGTCTGAGAGGAGGGAGAGGTGGCAGGTGTTGTGCAGGGAGCAGCTCCAGGAGAACACAGTGTCCTCTGTCTGGCTACTGCAGGATTTTTGAATCTTTTTTCCTAAGATTATGATGCTGTGACGGCATCAGCAGAAATTTGCTGCTCTTAGTCTACTGAAAAGCTGGAATTGAATTGGTTTAATAAAGCCTCTTTTAATGTTATTTCCTCTTCCCAACTTTTCTTTTCCTCATGTTGATTCATTTCCTTTGCACAAACCCTAAGAACACTCTTTGTTACCTCTCTAACATAGTTAAGCCCAGGGCTGTGGTGAGGTTTTAAGCCATTTGCAATAATAAAAATCTAAAATCACCGGTTAATACTCGCTGTCTGCAGGCTTTGTTTTCAGATGAGGTGGTCCTTAGTCCTATAAATTCACCTCTCCTACCTTCAACTCGTGTACATGAACGAGGTTTCCCCTCATTGTCCTGCTTTTCATAGCTAATTGACATTTCTTGGATGGGAGTGGAATATTTTCCCATTGTAAATAACACAGACAGCATGGTGCTGTCCATGCAAAAAATACTGGGTTTAGTGACAAACTCTGCATACATAACAAAACCCCTTGAAGGCCCAAATTCTGTGACTTTTCTCCCCTTGAGTGTCTCTTCCTGTGCAATTAAGGAGGCTGTTTCCAGTTACTTAGGAGGAATAAGTGGAGGAGAATAGAGCCCTAAGAAATGAACATTAGTTATCCCAAAAGGGACCTAGCGAGAATTGAAGCTTAAAAGGGTCTACACAGTTTAATTCATGTACCATCTGTTTTTGGGAAAATTAGCACAGATTAGATTTTCCAACTCATCTGAGGCTAAGAAAGTGCCTTTAGAACCTGTAGTATTTGCTTAAGTATTAAAAACAAATTAGCACCATTTACTTACCGTGTGAATCGTGTGCGTGTGGGTTCCCTTTGGAGCAAGCTGGAAGGGCTGGAACAGCAGAACAGGCAGTGATGCCTCTCACCAGCCACTCCTTGCCATGTTTCTCAGCTGCTTTATGGAAATGCTTGACATCCCTGTGCTCTTCTGAGCACTGCTGTGTTAGATGTGACTATTTAATATAAATTCAGTCATTGCTCAGGGCTGAGAATCTGCTCCCTGTGACCTCTGACTGGCGTTCCTGTTCTCAGTTTGGGTGTGAGGAGGGGTTGTGAGCTTAAAGATATTTAATTTAATGCAAAATTAACAGAAGAATATAACCCTCACACTCAAAGACTGGGTAATTGTACTGTATCAAACTATTACATTATGATTACAGGATAGCTTTCAAAAAATAAGGGGAAAAAAGTTACATTTTAAAATACATGACAGAAACATGAAATAATTTAGGTTTTCTGGTTTTAGTTTTCCCCACTTTGCTACTTGCCAGACTTCTGTGTTCTGATGGCAAAAAGGGGGAACTAGCCCTCCTGAATGAGGCTGTTGTGCTGCTCTCCAAGCAGGCAATATTGAATACCAGGCTTCCTGCTGTGGACCAACTACAGGGGCAGTAAATGCGGAGTTAGCATCTTTAACAGTGTGTTTACCTCAGCTGGACTCCATTTTTCTTTCACTCTATTTTTTGCAGAAATCTTTAAATGTAGGCCGATCTCAGTTATTGGAAGCTGGATGCCACATGTACACACATTTTCCTTTTCAAAGATTTCCAGGCTTTTGCTTCAGCTTCCAGTCATCTCACATACTTAATTCTATGAAACATCAATTATTTTGTGCTCCCCATTAAATATTACTTAGTTGAGACACTTTGTTGATGCTGGGTGTTTGATGCTGTGTCTGTGAATGTAGTTACTAATGCGATGCTGTTACGTGTCTCAGAAGATGAAAGGCCTGGAATCACACCCTTGGTTTGAACTGGCAAGTTTCCTTGACTTCACTGGAATTGGGTTTAGCAGAGCAAGGAGCCTGGCCCATCGTTTTCAGGTGAAGCAGGGCTGATGCACATGATGCTCACTGCAGGGCAGAAGGAAGGGATGCAACACCCAACAGAAAACTGGAGCTGAGCTTGCAATAGGCAATCTTTCAAAGAATTCTCTAATTACAGTGAAACAGAGTAAAAACGTGACCAAATAAAGATTTTAGATTGTTATTTCAAACAGTCCAGGCGCTTTTGTGCTGGTACAAAAATGCTGGTACATTTTGGGGAATGGAACTTTGTTTGGTGGAGCCTGGATACCAACGTGCTGATAGTTCAAGTCTGTGCGTGCCCACGTGGAAGGATTTTCTACTCATACCTCTAAATAAAGGTATTCCAGCTCAGCTTCTGAGGTGTCAAGGTACCAGGTGGAAAGTGGAACTGGGAGCACCACGAGGTTTGTTCCTCTGGGCTCCAGAAGCCCACTGTGAGTTAATCGGCGATTTTTCACAGACGACATCTAATCTATAAGTATAAATTACTTTTCACTCCTATTATGCCTTAATTGAAGTGCACCAATGTGAAACTGCAATAGATGGAGCTTCAGTAATTCTAGCCTCAATTAACTTTGTGTGGATTTGAGTCTTTTTTCCTTCCTTTTTCTTGGACTAAGGACAATTCTTTGACATCTTGTATTTATTTAAATTATTGCTGGAAAAGTTAGGGGGCATGCATGTGATGAGATGTTCTATGAGACCACTCTGAAGAGATAGGCAGGAGTTGTGTGTATGATTTATAAATTAATACGTATTTTTTATGTCCTACTGTTTTGTTTAACAGCTGTACCATCAGCAGTAGCCAAATCCCTCAGGATTCTGCTGGGGAGGAATAGTTTAATAGCAATCATTTTTTGGGTAAATGGCAGTTACCATCTCGGTAACAGCTACCCTCAGCCCATCCTTGACTTTTCTTCAGCTCCCTGCCTTTAAGACACAAAATCTGTGTTACAGCAGAGTAAAATCACAGTGAAGAAATGAAGCACCTTGCTGTCTGGAACAGGAAATTCAGACACAGCAGAAAGCAAAAATTGTACTAGGGGAGGCAGGATGCTGTGTAGGAAGAGAACAGGCATATGGTGATGCAGTTAATTCTTAGTTACTTCACATTTTACCAGAACTGATATATATTTACCAGAAAATTAGATTTGATGCCTTTATCTGGGCATATATGCTCTTACAAATGTTTCTGCTGTTCAGTTGATAGCAATGAAAACAGCATAAGAATCCCACTAGCACAAGCCTGTGGATTAAAATGGCTGTTTACAATACAGTTTTGTCACAGACCTCCCCAAGTTTTCCCTCGTGGCTCAGATGGTCAAAAACGATGTTTGTCTTTGCTTTTAATTGGTTTGCTTTTCTGAGTGATCTTTGGCCACTGATAAATAGCACACAGACTTTGAGAGGTCAAAAGTGGAAAACCTGCAATAGTTCTTAGCTTTCTCACTGTTGGCCAAGTGCTTTTTTCTGAGTAAGAACACATCCAGCCTCCTGATCACTGTGGCACCACTGCACTGGTGCTGCAGCAGGTGTGGGTGTGATGCCCCAGGCAGGACAAGGAGTTTGTCACCCCCAGAGCAGCTGGACAGAGCCTGGCGGGTCGTTGTCACGTAACGAATGCAGGGTGTGCCCCAGGTGTGTTTCAAAGAGCAGGGTGGGCACAGAGAGAAATCCTCGTGAATAACAGAACTCCAAGAGTGCGGCTGATGCTGATTATATAGGATGAATCTTTGCAAAAAGAGAAGGGAAGAGGAAAGGCAGAGGGAGAGAGAAAGAAGGAAGATAGAAATGTTTTATTTCTCGGGCTTTTCCAAAACTTATTTAAATTCCCAGCACTGTCTTCACTGAGCAGGGCACACAAGTCAGATCTTGATTATTTGAGTCTCGTGTGTTGTTTAACTCACACATTCAAAAGCAAGGCAGCATTTTTGTGATGGTCTGGTCTGACCTCTACCTGTATTCTGCTGTTCATAAAACTTCCCTGCATTGAATCTTATCTGAAAAGTGATGTATTCCAAAGGCCTCCAGTGGTGATTTAAGGATGCAAGGAGTGACATAGTGAATGGAGTTCTTTGTAAACTGGTCCAATGGTTAATCTTTTCTATTTATTTTCAAATAAGGAGATTTGAGTTCACAGTAAATTAGCACCATAATTTCTATGTTCTGATTGAAAGATTGCGCTTCCAAATAGCTGCTGGGCTTCTAACTAGTGATTTGCATATGCAGTTTAACATGAAGACTTCTGACTTCCTTTTCATCAGCTCATAGAATATATATTAGCATTGATTGGACCCTCACTGCAAATCTCAATACTGGGAAGAAGAATCAAAAATTATGACACTGTCCCTCTCAATGGAACTCTTAATTAGGATTTTTTTATTATTATTTCTAAAGTATGAATTTTCCCTTCTGGTGAAATTAAACCCATCCTTTCTCTCATTTACCACATAGTCAAAATTCTGACAAACTGCATGGTATTACTGGGGGAAAAAGCATTAATATGAAGCCAGAGTGACCATTAGAAAATAAAGATGATTTTCAGGCTAAAGTCAGAAAAAATGTTCCCTGGCATGTAATAATCAATTAAAATATATTTCCTAAAAGATGTGAATTTCTTGTAGCTCTAAGTAGCTGCACATATTACACAGCTGATTATACAGCAAAAATTTCTCAGATATATTGGGTAGGAAGATCTTCAAGTCCCATCTGGGCTATCTACAGATAATGAACTCATTTTGCCCAAATCTTGAATGAAAATGGAAAGCAGAGTTTTATGGGGTCAGTTTTGATCTTTAAAGCCTTGCACATTAAGAACATTGATATTTGTTAACTCTCCTCTATAAAACCTCTTTTGGGTTTGTAGCTGCTGCCTTGAGTTGTATCATCTAAAGTTAGAGTTATGGAATATTACAGGAAAGGCCAGCATATCTTAATGCCCTGAGCTTGCTGCTGAAAATGGGGGTGCTGAGGGACCACGGGAAAGGGCAGATATTTGGTGCAATGTGCTGTGGGCTGCTTAATTCTGCATATTGCACCACTTGAAGTAAGGACAGAACAGCTGCGCTCTCAATCCTGGTGAAGATAAGAATCTCTCCCTCGGGGCTTTGCGTCCTCCTGCCAAGTAGGACAGTCAAGTGTTGGATTTGGCTGTGGACTTTTCTGTTCTCCCATGCAGCCTTCCCTTATCATCTGGGCTTTGGCTGAGTGTTTTGAAAGAATCAGTCTGTGTTTGATTTTTATTATTCCACACATTATCCTGTAAGATCTTGTTTTGCCCACACCGTCTTTTAGGGATGATTTTGTTTGTGTTTTTGTTAAAGTTCTCAGATGGTGTTTCATAAGAGCACTGCTAGTGGATTACTTAGTAATATAATGTTCATTTCCCGTGAAAACTTTGTACGCAACTTATAAATACTTTAAACTAAGACTTGAGTTGCCCTAGAGCATGACTCAGCCATATACTAATAACTATGACTTTTACCTTGTGGAAGGCATTTAAGCAGATTTTCTCTGCTGGCAGCAGAATTTCTCATTTTTTCAAAAATGCAAATATTCATAGATATCTGCTATTTCCTGTAGCAAACCCCATCTTTCTTCTTGTATTTTTCAAAGAACAAGAGGAGACATTCAAATCAAAGCTACTCCAGCTGCCTCTTGTGTCCACCCATGCCATAATGTCATTCATCAGTTCTTAAGGCTCACTTCTCCCTTCTAAGAGGTGTCAGCACATATCACTTAAAATCTTGTCAAATTAGTATCTGTATTTCTGAAACGGGACTCGCCTCCTCCTTTTTTCCTTTTACAGCATATCCAGAAATCACTATTAAAGATCACACCCAGGGGACTGGCCCCATTGCTTACAGAGCTCTGAGAGTGTCTCTGAGATTGTTATCAGGCTTTCATTTGACTTCAGTGAAGATCACCTGTAATAAGTTACTGCAGAGCTGATCTCTCGAGTGATCAGGTGGGCTGTACTCTGAGCAGAGAGCCCCTTTGATCCCCGTTCGAGGGTGAAGCCTTCCCCACACATCAACCCCTGTGTAGCCACAGCATCGTCACAGGGACAGGGCTGAAATATCAACATCATGCACACAGAAAACACCCAGAATCCGAGAGCCTCCCCACAACTGTCCCGACATGACAGGAAAGGCAGAATGGGATGTAAGCCTCGACAATGTGAGGGAGAGGCAGACACAGATTTTTCAAAGCGCTCTTAGACTTTTATCATCTCTTTACTGAAACTTTAAAGGCAAAGAGAGTCACCCTCTTCTCACAGCCTTCAAAGAATGATGGATTTATAATCTGTTTCAACATCTACAGGATACTTAGAGTTGTAGAATCATAGAACGGATTGTGTTAGAAGGGGCCCTAAAGGTTATAGAGTCCAACTCCCTGTCGTGGGCAGGGACAACTTCCACCATCCCAGGCTGCTGCAAGTCCCTTCCAACCTGGCCTTGGACACTTCCAGGGATGGGGCAACCTGTGCCAGGGCCTCCCCACCCTCACAGGCAAGAATTCCTTCAGATATCCACCCCTTTTGTGGGCTCCAGCCACTTCACCAATATTAATTCAAAGGATTTAGTACCCTGGGAGGAGCGTTAAAGATTCCAGCAGTAGAAGACCAATGCTGAAATAGCACATCAGAGTTTATACACCATCACACACATTTGCCATGCATACTTACAAAATGCCCAGTGATACATTGACAAGCTCATGTATTTACTGATTCAACTCTGTAAGTTGTTTGCTTTGGTGGAAGGATTGGGAATTTCCAAAGGCTGACTGCTGGGGCAGCAGCACCGACCAGGGAAGTCACCATCCCTGGAGGGATTTAAAAATGTGCAGATGTGGCACTTGGGGACAGTGACAGGCTTGGCAGTGCTGAGTTAATGGTCTTAGAGGTCTTTTCCAACCTAAATGATTCCATGATCTGGTGATTCTCTGATCTGACACAGCCAGGAAAGAGTGCACCTGCTGCAGCATGGCACTGTGCACATTGCAGGGAGTTAAGCTAAAATCTTGCACTTCTGCAATCATTAATCTCATTACTAATACGTATGGGGCAGAGAGCTACAGGAACAGCCAAGAACTTTGCTAATGCTGCAATCACTTTTCTGTGTATTGAATGCATTTCATACAAAACTCCTGCTTGAGCAGCATTTTCAGAAGACTCGCTTGTCTGGTTCTCAAGCAGAGGTACATTGCAGATGTCTGTGGAGGAATATTTTTCATGCACTGAATAGTTCATATTCTCCTACATTTTTCTTATGGGAGTTCCTAGTCCTTTTAGTCACCTTACCCCTTATCCATGACTAAAATATGCTGTTAAAATTAGGAAGTGCTGGTCAGCAAAGCGAGGAGCAGTATCCTCTGCTTCATGAATATCCCATGTACATTAATGGGTGCTGCTGCCCATGTAAATCATTCAGATTAGTTGGCTGATGGGAATTCTACAGAGATGGCTGAGATGAAAACAAATGTGCTCTTTAAGTTTAACCATCTCTCTTAAAATTTGCTTGTCTTGCTCTCATTCCTATCGGAGCAGGTATAGCTTAAAGGGCAGTGGAAAATTTCTATACATGGCAATTACATTCAATATTAATAGAAGGTGTTGAACTGAAGTCCTAAGCAAGGAATCCAGAGGGAATAGAAATTCTTCCCTCAAAAAATACTCTGTGTTCTTCCACTATGCATTGGTGCATTTATACTTGTACAATCTAACGTTTGCTTTTACCAAAATTAAAGCTGGCATTTGACTGCACAGGGAATTGTACCTGGAAACCCAGGTAAATTATTATAACACATGCCTAAACAGGTGGGTAATATTAAAGTCTGAAGTGTTACTGCTTTCAGAGACACAACTCTTGGAAAAACCCCTTTAAGCATATCAGACCAGTTTTTATATGCTCTTGTGCTTTATTTTTAGAGCAGCATTTCTTGCTGTGTATTTTCTCCCAGGCAGATATTCTTTTTGTGTGTCTGCCCCTCACTTCCATCCAGCCACAAAGGTCACTGGGTTATCAAACACTCCCATGGACAGAACTCGTTAGAGGGACATTTTGGGTCTCTGGTGATGTGAAATGGCACTTTCATACCCACCAGCCTGCACCTGGTCTCTTACTGCATCACTGGGCTGTAGCAGTCCCTTACAATAGGAAAAGTTCTGCCTTGGCCTCCCTCTCTGCATTAATTTGAATCTTCAAATTAGGCCAGAGCTTAAAATAATTCAAACTACCTAAAGTTTTCAACTAAATATTTTAAGTTTGCCCAAGTCCATTATTTTATTTACTCTTCAAAAATGCTGGAATCATATTAGAAAAAGATTTATCTGAATGGCAAGCAGAAATCATTACCCAGGCAGATAAGCCTATAAAGCATTAAAATTTATCTTAATACAAAATAGAGGGCCCAGTTGTGGCACTCTCTGCATATTTGTCTAACAGACATGTAACAGAGAAATGGTCCAAATGAGCTTAATAAATCTCTTTCTTAAACTCACAAAAGACCACATCCTCACTTCCATAATTCTATTAGAGTCTGCTCCTCTGGAGGAGATAAAAGAAGAGATAACCTCTCCATTCAGAATATAAAATAGCAATTGTTCAGCTGATGATTGGAATATTTCCAGCAGAAGGACTTAATTATGGAACAAAATTAGCTCAATCTGACCTTTCTAGAGAATAATGCAAAACTAAGTTTTTTGCAAATGTCTTCCTGGAATAACTGAAATAAGGAATAATTTACTTCTCTCTTTTTACAAGAGCCAAAGGTGGCAGAATATGATAGCAGCGTTCGTGGTGAGACGACAATCCAAGGATAATAATAAGACAGTATGTGCAGGAGATAATATATTTTAATAGACTACCTGATCCAGTTTAAAAACAGAGGAGCTTTCAGACACACAAGACCTTTCCAGCAAGAGCAGGTTTCAGGTTTCCCTCGGTGACTCGAAATTGCGAGCTTAATAACTGGAGGGTGTAATGGCTGTGTCATAGGAATGCACCAAAATGTGCGGTGTCTGTATCCATTACCCACTGAAAGCTCCTCTTGGGAGAAAGACAAAACCTATTGTTCCAATCTCTGCTTTATCCCTGTGACGAATAGGAATAAATACCTGCACCCACAGCCCCGTGATGCTGTGTTAAAGCACTTCCCTCCAGGTGTTTGGTTCCATGAGTTTATCTGTATTGAGGCGCTCCTCGCTAGGAAAAGGGAAAAAAAAAAAAAAATCCTGCCACAAACTGGAAAGAAAAACCTCATCTGTTTTATCAGTCCCATCTTAGATTTCGTGACATTCTGAAGGCTCCTAAGCCATGCTGATACCACGGAGTACAAGAAAAAAAGGCATGAACAGGTGGTGATATTAACAGGCTTCTTATGGTTCTGAAAAATGAGATAGAAATGTTTCATGTCATGAAAGTCAACATCAATCATCATCCATCTTGTGCAGATATGGAAACCAGCCAGTGTGGTTCTTGCTGAGGAGGCGTGAGATATTTCTTTTGCATCAGAGCTGTTGCTCTGGACACAAGTCATAATTTGTTTAATATAGATGAATGAGGAGAATATTACTAACACTGTCTTTTTTTTTTTCTTT
>VYZT01055528.1:145048-164069 GCA_013400735.1 Pomatostomus ruficeps | reverse complement strand
TGGTTTGGTTTTTTTTTTTTTTTTTTTAATAAACTGAAAGCTCCCCCTCCTGGCACATTCCCTGAACTGAATGCAAGGTTCCTGATGTCTACTTTTAGCAACAGGAGATTCACAAAGATTCTTTAAAAGTAATATATTTATAATTACTCAAGGATTTTCCACTTCCCCATCCATCTATGGGACTTGATATGAATTGATTTAATCCCGGGGGTTTGCCCTAGGGCTTTGTCTATGATTTTAATCTGTTGCTTTTCCAGGCAAAGACTTATGGTCTCCACTTTGCTGCCTGTTATGCAGAATAAAGAAAACAACTTTTGCAGAAAGTTTGAGTGTTCACATTTGTGCTCCTTCAGGGTCATCACTGTATCTCAGCTATAACCCCACCATGTAATTTCCTAATAAATGCCTTGGAATCGTTCTGAGAAATCTCCTGGATCTCTTTGAGGCAATGCTGCAGCTCTGCTGAGAGCAGATCCTGGCCAGGCTCTGCGGATTCCCCAGTCTGCAAGCCAGGGAAAGGGAAAGAAGCAAAGAGGGCCGTGTTTGTGTCACAGTTTTGGTAACTGCTGTAAGGGCTCTCATCTCATTGCTGCCTCTGCTTCGAGGACTGCCAGTCCCTCTGGTCCCTTTAATCAGTGCAGTCACTTACCTGCTTCATGTGATGAACTGATTTGTCACTGAATTTCCACAGCCATACACTTATGCAAAGACAGGGAAAGACTTTCCCAGCATGTGCAGCCACAGGATCCTGTAGTTCCCATAAATTCCTGCGTTTTAATTTTGTTACAGTCCCTGGGACCATCCCTCAACTCCAAGCAGGCTGACAGAGGCAGTGACAGTGGTTAGGGAGCTTTCATCAGATATGCTGTCGTATTCCAAAACATCAACTCTCTGTGTCCTTAAAAATTATTTATGGGGAGCAACATTTTACTGGAGCGTGAGGACAAGAATGGATGTTCCTGTTGGGGCAGGGTTGTGCTGGGGCCATGCTGTCACATGGCCATGCCCACCAAGCCTCTGGCCACACAGAGCAAAGCGAAGGGGTGTGAAGCAGAGTAAAATAACATCATCATAATCTCAACTCAGAGCCGAGCTGTAACAGTAAAGTGAGAATGAATGAATTAATTATAACTGTGTCGTCCTTTCTGGGCTTCCCCTGAATACCAAGGTGGTATTTTCTTCTGTGGTAGTGATGCTACTTTGCTTTTTACACAGCTGGGTAATAACTATGGCAGGTTTCAGCTGTAGAAGAGTGGTTATGTAAAGTCTAGCACGGAGTAACAATTTCCTGCAGATACAAGGAACGAAGTCTGTCTATTAGACTTGGTACATTAGGTCTGGAAGTGGGAGGATTGCTGGCCTGGCACCTTATGCCACTTCCCTGTTCCCTCTCTGTGGTTACAAAAATCAGAATTGACCTGCACAGACAAAGCTGCTGGCCCTAAACAGAGCAGAGCTCAACGCCGAGGCAGTGAGGCCAATGAGCCTCCAGTGCCATTTACAGCAGGGAAGGGCTGTTAGTGTGAATGTCTGTACACAGGGCAGGACATCCACTGCAGGCTGGCCATTTGCAGCCAAATCAGAGTAATAATAAAGTAACAAATGACATGTGCATTATATCCATGAGTACAGGTACCCACATGCACCTCTTGGTATTCTTGTTAAATCCTTGCTTTACGGATGTATGGGCACACGTGTCTCCTTAGAAATGTCTTTAAAGCTGCTTTTATTGTCATCATGAAACAGTAGGACTCCTTTGAGAGCCATTTGTCTGCAAAACTACTGTAAACTTCCTTTGAGTGGGCTGTCTGCACTCAAGAGAGTTCAATCAGTAGAACTTTGACGAGACTAGAAGACCCACTGATATCTAATTAATGTGGAAATAATTGTTGTAATCGTTGCATTTCTCTACAAAGCATGTACTGAAAAACAGTTACACGATTTAGTGAGCATCAAATCAGTTTGATATGCAAATGGAGGCATGGACTACTTCGTAATGCTGGTAGTGTTTCAACATTTGTTTATTAAGCTGAGAAAATTGGAAATGTCACCAAAAGGGGTCCGAAAGCGATGCCTTTTATCAGCAGAGGCTTTCTGCAGAGGTTTTGCTGTACACCTTGTGGAGTCAGTAGGCTCTAATGACTGCAGTGAGTAACAACAAAGAGTAATAGCACTGCCAAATGTGAAGGTGCTGCTGGGAGTGAAGTGTGGAACAGTCGTTCCCACACCTGACATTCCGACGCTTCTCCTCCAGCAGGAGTAAAAGGGAGCAATTGTAGAGCTCTCCAGATTACCCCTGAGCTCTTACCTTTCTGCTGTTAAGGGGTCATGGAAACAACCTAAATTGTCTTTATCCATTTAATGTAGATTCAATTAACTCAGGTTAATGACTATGGGATGGAGCTCAGGGAGTTGAGAGCTGCTCTCATTGTTCAGCCTGGCTTGTCCTGTGACATAAAACTGCATTTTTGGGTGGAGGAAAAAGTAAAAGACAAGGAGTTGCCAGGCCAGGATCAAACAGAGTCTACAGGGAAGTGCAGTCATCACCTCTTGGACACGTGCAAAGCTCATGGCTGCATCCAGGTCCAGAAGTGCCACACAGAGCTGATCAAATCATGTACAAATCAACTGCGTTTTATCTGTTTGCTCAACCCTTACTCTTGAACTCAGTACAATCAACACCAGGTCCTTGGGAGTGTCACAAGGCTGTGACCTGGTAGGATTTAGACGAATGTTTTGCCTGGGATGTATCTTCATCTTCGCTACATATATTTGTCATGGCCAAAAGAGTGGATACTGAATATTTTTATTTCAGGAGCAGTGCAAAATTGCAAATTGTTCCCAGGGACTATGGAAAATTATATAGTTGCACAATATTTAATGGCATATACTTCTGAAATCTTACTTGGAAGATTTGAACAGGATTACTCAGAAGAGCCCTTGCTAACCCCTTCTCTTTTCATTTCCTTTAACAGGGTTTCTGAGCACTGGGGACCAAGCAGCAAAAGGAAACTATGGCCTCCTTGATCTAATTCAAGCTTTGCGATGGACTAGTGAAAATATTGGGTTCTTTGGTGGTGACCCACTAAGAATAACTGTTTTTGGATCTGGGGCAGGCGGTTCATGCGTCAATCTGTTGACTTTATCCCATTATTCTGAAGGTAACCGTTGGAGCAATTCAACCAAAGGTATTATGCAGGTTGCAAATTTTGACAATTTTGGTGTCTGCATGCCACCACCATTAGTACTATGTGATGTTCTGTATATTCTCTTTGTTTCTATGAACTGTTGAGTTCAGCTCAATATTAAGAAACTTTTTAAAGGCTGTACAAGCCTCCTTTTCCCTCAGCTCTTCTGTGCATGTTTAAATTTTGGGTCACTTTCTTCTTTTTCCTACGGAGCTTTGTAGAAAGACTTTCTAGCAGACTTCTGAACAGCATTTTCTTGGTGCGTCATTTTTGTCTCTTCTTTCCTACCTAAGGGTGTCCTTTTTGGAAAATCAGTCAGTCATGCTCACAGTAGATGAGGTCGTCTATATTCAGACAGTTGTGAAAGGCATGTTTAGTTTCTCCTGAGGAGCAGAGTTTAAAGAAAACTAAAATGACACAGTTTCTCTTTTCAGGCTAACAGCTGAATTGCTTAAAATTATTATTTTGTGTGAAGGAAACAAGTAACTAGTTCAGAAATCTTTTGTCTGAAACTGCATGAACTTCACTTGCTGTCATCTAATAAAAGAATGGTTGAATGTTTTGCATGCATGATCCAAAATTGTCAAAGCATCCAAGTTGCAAATGGATTTTCTTCTATATGTTTTTTCCTATTCCATAACTAACACCTTTTCTCTCTAGTTGAGGCAGACAGCAGGAAATTAAAATCATGCTGTTTGAGGCACCCAACATATTTTTTCTATGATTTTTGTACCACAGTTTCACACAGTGTCTCTCATTTGCATGGCTATTGCTTATCGATCATGTTACTTTTGTCTTACTGTTTTCACATATTTTTTAGCTGTATTACTTTTACCAGGGACATCACACTGTGCCCTGTGCATATAATCCTCCACTAATTTATATTGCTGTACCTCCATGGGGGACTAATTGGCTGGTCATAAAAACATAATTCTGCTGACATTTAAAGAGCTGCATTTACCCAAAGTCATGCTACAAAGACCACTGAGGTCAACAGAAGTGAGAGATGCTTTATGCTTTTTTAAATGAGAGAAAAATATAACTTCTACAAGAAAAGTCAAGTGGAAAATAAGACTGTGGTCTAAATTTTAGTCTATTTCCACAACTTGATTTTTAACGTAATCTTTTTTTTCTTCCATAACTACCTGCACTTAAATAGGAGATATTTAAAAGGGGAAGCTTATAAGAACAAGATGTAAGCATTACCTCGCTGCACCGTGACCTGACGGTCACAATGCACCATCTTCTTTTTATCATAGCTCCAAAAGCCAACTTTATCATCAAGGATTAACTCCAGGTTGAATGAGGACACCTGGTTTACTGCCCCCTAACTCTTTACTTGGTGTTAGTATCGATCTCCTGGGTGTAACATGACATCAGTGCAAAATGCCACATTTACAGTATTTGGACAGTCCTGTGTTGCCTCTTACCAGCAAATGATGCCCTCTCCTGCAGAAACTCTGCCAGGAGCACCATTTCCACAGGAGAAATTGAGGCACTAAGTTGCCAACACAGCAGATCAAGGCATTTTGGAGGGCACTGAAGAAGGTTCAGTAAAAGTAAATTTTTGAGGATTTCTTTTAGAAGAAAGCAAACCCATGCTTTGATGAAATTTGGATTAAACAACAACGCGCCACACTCCCGTGTATGTTATCTTTCATTTGGAGGTGGTTAGATCTGCCATTAAAGAAACAGAAAGAAAAAAGAAAATACAAATTGGTCAGGTTCAAATAAGAAAAGTTGTTTTGTAACATTTCCAGCCCCCCTTTTGTTTCATGTTGTTTTGTTTCACATTCACATTTGAAAGCTGGGGAAGGACTTCTTACTAGAGCGTGTAGTGATGGGACAAGGGGGAAGGGCTTCAAACTGACAGAGGGCAGGGTTAGATCAGATACTAGGAAGAAATTCTTCCCTCTGAGGGAGGTGAGGGTGTCCAGAGAAGCTGTGGCTGTCCCATCCCTGGCAGTGTCCAAGGCCAGGCTGGACGGAGCTTGGACACCCTGGGACAGTGGAAGGTGTCCCTGCCCATGGCAGGGGTGGAGCTGGATGGGCTTCAAGGTCCCTTCCAACCCAAAGCATTCTGGGATTCTGGGATTCTGTGATTATCAACCAGTCTCTTTCATGAGCTATAAATTCAGAAGCTCTCTTTGCTTCTGTCGTTTCCCTCTGAAAGATTCCCTTGGCAGTTGAAAGGAGGAATTCAGCCTCTCTCAAGCTGGAGCTGTTCACAGCCACCCACCTGCAAGTGGGCAGAGCAGCGCCCATCCTCACCAAGTGCTCTGAAAATAGAGATGGATACATGCAAATTATTATTATTTACTGTGGTGAGACTTGAAATGAGAACCACAAAGCACTATGGCCCACTGAACATTGAAATCTTCTTGCCATTAGTCTGAAGCCCATAGGCAATAATAATCATACACATTATCAGATAAAAACGGAGTTCTCCATCCTGTGAGGTACAAATTTCTGCCACAAATTATGTGACAGAATGAAAATAATTTTTGATGCCGTTCATTCTTCACTGAATGGTTTGAGTGGAGGAATAGCTCTGTCAGCATTCTTCAGCACGAGGAGGGATGTTTAGTTTCACTTCCTCAGATGGCTTTTATGGCCAAAGGACCTGACCACTTTTACTTAATCCAGCATCTGATGTTTATGTAGCACTTAGCAAGCCACAGTGTTTGTATCAGCATTTTCCTACACGTAGCTTACACTTCCTGTCCTTGTTCAGACATATTTAATAAAGCAATAAAAATAGATTTACGCAATATGCAAAAACCCCCACACATTATGAATTATCATGAAATACATCTTTGTGAAAATTCAGCTTTGTCATTTAGTTACATTTATTACAATGCCTGGATCCTCTGTGGTAATTCCACTGACTTTGAGCTGATTTATACTAGCTCAATATCTGACCTTATAAACATGCAAATATATTTTTAGCTGTTTATAGCTCAAGTTCATTCTTATTTTTACTCATATCTTGCAAGGAAATAACATCTTGGATATGACTTCTCATAAATTTAAGAAGAGGCTTGAGTTTACACATTTCAGTCTCTACACCTATCTAATTTTAAGACTTTTGGATTAGGACCTAATACAATCTAGAATGATTTTAAAGTTCCTGAGAAGCCTGTAAAACGTTTCCTGCCAGCAACAGATTCCAACTTATTTTTGAGTGTACCGGGTCTGGTGCTGCCAGAGTGGCTGTAAAAGCATGTCTCTGATTTGATTTAGAGCCTGGGGAGGGTTTTTATCAACACAAATACGTTACTTATCAAAGCAAAAGCCATCTCGTGCATTATTGGAATAAATTTCAGAGGTAAGCTGAGTGCCTGGGCTCCAGCTGCTCCAGTGGGAGCATCCAGCTGTTCATCAGGCATTGGACCAAGGATTCTCAGTGGGATTCAGCGAGGCCAGGTGTCACTGTCTGCCCCTAAGTAACTCCTCCAGAGTGGGTGAAGTGACTCCAGCTGCCTGTCAGCACAAGTACAACAAAATTTTGACCCACGTACCTCAAATCAGTGTAACTTTTGAAGGCTATTGACCATTTTGTATTACCCACATTGACCCATGGGAGGTAGGGTCCAGTATATTTTCAGTAGTTTGTGCAAAATGTGTGATACTGAAATGAACCTCTATGAAAATGCAAAGAAGAAAACCTCACAAAGCAGCAGAAAGGCCGGTGTTACCTGAATATAGTCTAAATACCTATTAAATACAGTCTGAATTACCTAAATATAGTTTCTGAGCATTATTTTACACAAAGTTCAGATTTATAATCTCTTTCAGAGCCCAAAGTCCCCTCCTGAAGTGGAGTGGAAAAATGCAAATGGAGCACAAGAAGTATCAGAACAAGGATGGAGTTTTGATTGCATTAAAGCCAATAGCAAAATACTTGCATTAATTCACTGACTGCACAGGCGTGAGGCGTGAGGCTTTCACCCATGACATGTTTTAAAAGTCCTTAAAAACATCAATTTTAACATATTTTGTTATTTCTTTGGGTAGGATTCCTAGTCCAGAGTGCTAATTAAATCAGCATCAATTCAAGTTAATTGCACTGAAGTCTTTGAGATTCACTGCAAGTTTCTATGCAGTGCCAGATCATTCTCTCTTAACTGAATACCTGAACATATGTTTAAATCTCTGAATTACAAAGCTAAATAGTGTAAAAATATATCATTTCCCTTTTTATGTAAGTGTGATCAATATAAACCTGCCTTAAAAAAGCTCCTTACAAGAATTTTTACTTAGACATTTATAAATTTAATAGCTGCCTGATACTTCCTCATCTATTACTCCAGAATATAAACTTTTGCAGTGATAGACAATTTATGAGCACTGCACCTTTCAAACCAAGTTTAATCCCAAAGAAAACATTAAAAAGTGTAATAGATTTATTTAACCCATAGTTGTATGCATGCATGCTGCTGATGGCTTGACAATACCTAAAACTTCAACCCATTTCAGAGACTTGATGGTTTTTCCTCCGACCTAGAAGGTGCTTTAATATTAAGAATTTTTTTCAAGGTGATAGCTGATGTTATCCTACATAAGGTAATGCCGCTCCTTTTTCTTTTTGAGTTCTTTTTGAATCTGTTCCTCAGCTGGACTTTATTGAGGCAGAATCATTTGCTTCAGCACATACTGCATTTATTTTGTGCACATTACCTGTAGGTACAACAGCAGTCAGATATCACCACCCCACGTCTTTTAGTACTATTAAGATTCAGGTATCTCTTCTGTTAAAGTTTTCTATTGTTTCAAAGAACTCCTTTGAGTCTTTCAAAGTCTGTGGCTGTTTCAAGGTCACTTCAGTAGTGTTCAAATATTTCTCCCCACAGGACTTTTTCAAAGAGCGATAGCTCAAAGCGGGACAGCTCTCTCCAGCTGGGCAGTCAGTTTCCAGCCTGCGAAATACGCCAGGATGTTGGCTACAAAAGTTGGTTGCAACATGTCAGACACTGTAGAACTGGTGGAATGTCTCCAGAAGAAGCCTTACAGAGAACTTGTCGACCAGGACATTCAACCAGCAAGATACCACATAGCCTTTGGACCAGTAATCGATGGCGACGTGATCCCGGACGACCCTCAGATCCTGATGGAACAAGGAGAATTCCTCAACTACGACATCATGCTGGGAGTTAACCAGGGGGAAGGGTTGAAGTTCGTTGAAAACATCGTGGATAGCGAGGACGGCATATCAGCCAGTGATTTTGACTTTGCAGTTTCCAATTTCGTCGATAACTTATACGGATACCCCGAAGGCAAAGATATATTGAGGGAAACCATTAAATTCATGTACACGGACTGGGCAGACCGGCACAATCCCGAGACCAGGAGGAAAACGCTGCTGGCTTTGTTCACTGATCACCAGTGGGTTGCACCAGCAGTGGCCACAGCAGATCTTCACTCGAATTTTGGATCGCCTACGTATTTCTATGCCTTCTACCATCATTGCCAGACAGATCAGGTACCTGCATGGGCAGATGCAGCCCATGGGGATGAGGTTCCCTACGTGCTGGGAATCCCCATGATTGGTCCTACTGAGTTATTTCCTTGTAATTTCTCCAAAAATGACGTCATGCTAAGCGCGGTGGTGATGACGTACTGGACAAACTTCGCGAAAACTGGGTGAGTAGCAGATCATGAATAGTCTTGCATGCAGACTTTGGATGGAATGATGCTTTCCATTGGTTATCCCCCTTGGGAATGCCTCGGTACTTGTAGCATGAAGAAGAGATTAAGAATTGAGTTGGATATTTCTGTTTACTGTAATGTCCCTCAGCTCACTAACATATTTTAGGAAAAAGAGGGGAAAATATCTTTGCAGCCTTTCTGCGAACAAATTTTAAAATGTACACAAACCTAATTAAGGAAGCTCTAGAAAAGTGTAAACCTAAGCATTTGACATACGTGTATAGTTAAAACCACCTACATTAGTACCTGCGTTTACCCCACTGATACTTTCATCCTATGAGACAGAAAATCATATAAATATTGCATCAAATAAAATACAGTTTATTTTAGTAGCTCAATTTGTCTAAAATTGATGCTTCTGACCATAAAATATGTGACTTTAAACTTGGAAAGTTTTGCTATTTTCATTAACTCTTCTTTTCACTGGAGTTCAAAAACCTTTGTTGCTTTTGACCACTGTTATTTTTGACTGCATTGCACTGAGTCGTGCTCTGCCATGACCCTTCCCCTCTGGAAGGCCACAGGTGATTCATGGGAACAGAAATGCAGAGCTGTATGAACTTTATGCTGCTAAAAAAGAAAAGAAAGTCTTAATGATCTCTCACATTGGTGTCTCACAGACATTTGTCCACATCACCATTCCCCAGGCAATCTTCCCTCAGCAGCACAGGATTTCACTGTGGGAGAGACACCAACATTCTGGAGAACTGGGGAAGTCGCTGAAGTCTGTCTAAAAGAAGGGTTCATTTGCATAATGCTGTTTCTAATCAAGATTATTAAGGCCTCTAATTTTGGGGAATAGCACTCTGCTCCGTCCAAAGGCAGACTTAAACATTTAGTATAAAATCTTAATTATGTTAATTTTATAATTCCATTTGAAATGCTTTGTAACATTGGAGATATCTTTTTCTTTTAGTGACCCCAATCAACCAGTGCCGCAAGACACAAAATTCATCCACACAAAACCAAATCGTTTTGAAGAAGTAGCATGGACCAGATATTCTCAGAAAGACCAACTGTATCTTCACATTGGATTAAAACCACGAGTTAAAGAACACTATAGGGCCAACAAAGTGAACCTCTGGTTGGAACTGGTACCTCATCTGCACAATCTTAACGACATTTCACAGTATACCTCTACCACAACTAAAGTGCCATCCACTGACAATACTTTCAGACCCACAAGGAAAAATTCTGTTTCAGTTACGTCAGCCTTTCCCACAGCCAAACAAGATGATCCCAAACAACAGCCGAGCCCATTTTCCGTGGATCAAAGGGACTACTCGACAGAATTGAGCGTTACCATTGCGGTTGGCGCATCTTTGCTGTTCCTGAACATTTTGGCCTTCGCGGCGTTGTACTACAAAAAAGACAAGCGGAGACACGATGTTCACAGGAGATGTAGCCCGCAGCGTACCACTACCAATGATCTCACCCATGCACAAGAAGAGGAGATAATGTCCCTCCAAATGAAGCACACTGACTTGGATCATGAATGTGAGTCCATCCATCCACATGAGGTGGTTCTCAGGACCGCCTGTCCCCCAGACTACACGCTAGCTATGAGGAGGTCTCCTGATGATATCCCCTTAATGACACCCAACACCATCACAATGATCCCCAACACTATACCAGGGATTCAACCCCTACACACATTCAACACCTTCACTGGAGGACAGAACAACACTCTGCCCCACCCTCATCCCCACCCCCATTCACACTCAACAACCAGGGTATAGCCAGACAAGACGAAACAAACTTTATTTTTTGATGGATTACAGTAGGTGATATTACTGAAGATTACTTGGCTTTCAACCTACAAGACTCTTACTATTTAAATATGGAGGAATATTATGTGAATATACATATCAAGAACATTCGGGGTTTTGAAAAAAATGAATTGTACATATATCAAATGAACTTAAGAAACAGACAAAACAAAAGGAAAAACAAACAAACAAAAAACCCAACTGTTTGCAATTGCTTGAAGCAGTTGTCCTGAATGATACTTTTTCATTCACATTCAAGTATTAATTTTTTGAAGATTTAAGTTACATAATGGAATTAGGCATGTGCAACACAAACAGGAAAGAACTATGACTGAAAATTTTAAAAACCTATAAATATGCACAAGGGACACACTAATGGAATGTCAGATAATTTTCACCAATTTTTATTTGGACCTGTTTTCTTGTGTAGACCATATTTACATATTTGAATAAGTACACAAAGCACCAATGCTGTTAAGGCCTTAGAAAGGGGCTCATGCTGAAATCTGCCAGTCAGAGAAGTTTTACAGCCTGGCAGGTACAACATTATCACATAAGTGCTGTCAGTATAAAAGTTGTGGGAATAAAGGAAACTGGATATTTTTAGCACGATGTGCATGATAATTTATATGCTTGGTGGCTGTGCTGCTGATTAAGCCGTAATTAAAATTCTTCTCATCCCATTGGAGTTTTTAATAGAAGCTTTCTCCATCAATTGGCACAACCTAAAGAAGTCTTTTAAAGGGGCAAAAGTAATTACAGTCAAATATTTCATGGTAGCTTCCGAAAGAGAAGGGATTGCAACAGTTCTTAAAGGTATTTATGGCATTCTAGGTATACAGTGGTGGACCCTCACTGAAATGAATCCCAGACAAAAAAATGTATATTAATAATGCTCTGTTTCTGTTCCACCTAAATAATTTCTCACTTTGAAGTAACTATAACTTTAATGGAATCTCCTTTGATGAAGGATTTTTAATTTACTGTGATTTAGTTACAAAATATTTAGTTCAAATTGGTAGGTAAAGTGTGTCCGAAAATTTAATTGCAATGACATTTTGCCGTTTAAAAATGCCCCAATATTACCGCTCTGATTACACCGTTCAGTTTATGGTTTCAACTCATGTTGCATGTTGCAAAGTTTACTTCTAATACTTTAATATAATATTGATTCCCTTTTTACGATACATGAGCTTTGTCATTCCAATGAATTCTCTAGACCAGATGGCAAGAGTGTAGAAAAAGAGGGAATATAAGAATGGGGAGAGAGCCAACAACTGGAAATTTAAAAATCTGGATACTACATATGTTTGTGTGATCTGAAGTGAATGTTCTAAAATCACGAGAAATTTTTCGTTCCCCTGTTGCTTTCCAGTAATTCTATACCATGGTCCTTTCAAAACGTTTGTATATGTAATCAGATGTACATTTATATAAAAGAAATAATTGAGATGGACTTAAGAGCACATCCCTGATAAATACTTTCTCTCTTACCTGTACTATATTTCTATTAGACTAAAGTTATGTGATTTTTTTTTACATTTTTTCAAATTACTAGCAATTTTGATAGTTTGTAAGATAATGCGAAGAACTTTCTCTGACAAACTAACTGCAGTAACAGAAACATTTCTTTTCAGTTACTCTTTTTCAAGAATGAAAGCTTATTACACACAAAAATTGTATACTACTTGATGGAAAATTACTTTGTATTTCTTGGCCATATTACTGGTCACTGAGTGAAATAAAGATAATCTGGATAACGAATATTATTCCAATGTTAAGAGACCTGATCTTTGCTCATTAAAGAGCTAAAATGTTTATTGCTGTTTTGTCATTTTTTAATGAAGTAATGGTAACTGTCTCAAATAAAGAGTAATATCTTAAGACCATTCTGGTTTTTGAAGACATGAACGTGCCTTCTACAATTCATAAAACTGCATATTTATGGGCCAGCCCCACCACAGCCATTCCTTACAGAAATACTGACATCGCGACTGTCATCACACGTGAATCTCCCCTAGATTTCAGGAATGAGATAAAAATGCAATATTGACACCAAAAAAAAGGCGAGGAAGAGGCCGAATTGAAATAAATCTGCAGTATTCCATGATGGGAAAAAGAAATCACCCGGGTTTTATTGGGTGATTGAACTTTTATTGTTAAAGATTGCTGGGAAGTTGAAAGCATGTTTGCTAACACCGTGCACAGACATTAAAAATTCAGCTGAAACCAAAATAAAGTACTGCAATTTCAGTTATTTTATTTACCTATTTTAAAAAAAAGAAAACCATGTACTGAATTAGTGCTTGTTACAGTCCCCAGTTTTAAATTAAGGTCTTTTGTAGAAGCATAAAAAATAGTCTTCAAAATCCAGGGCGGTCTGTGTGCAATTTCTGCCTGATGTGGTTGTGCTTTTAGACTGTGACCTGCCAATGTAAACCAATAAAAAGAATTGTCTGCCATCTGATAATTATTGTTTAATAAGAAGATTGTATTTTGCTATGTTGATGAAACAAAACAAAAAAAAAATACAAAAATATTGATGGCCATAAACCAAGATATTAATGAAATATGATTTTATGTGCTTTTCTTAACTTTATCAAAACCAAAATAACTTTCTACTATAGTTTATTTGTGGCCATATATCTATATATCTCTATATATACAGTATCTGGTAATTGTTTACTTTTATTAGTTACAAAATAAATGATTTAGGTAAACCAAGCATGACACTACACTTTATTTCTGTCAGCCAATAGTATTTAAAATGTGGAAGATGAAGGCAACAACATAAATTTTGTCACTCCTGTTTGGAAAAAAAAAAAAAAAGTCCATTTCTGTGATGCAGATACTGTGAATGATATTTTAGTGGCTACTTTATACTGACATGACAGCAGCTGGCTTTCCAAAAGTGAGATGGTGTCCCACGTTTTAACACGACATTAAGAAAGATCAAGAGATGTTTTAGAGCTGAAACGAAAATATAAGAAATGGTTTTGGAATATCTTCATATGCTTCATGGAATATAAGTTTGTTCTTTCCCAAATATTTTCTCTATTTGATTTGTTTTTCATGGTAGCCTACACAAAAGCAAAACTGAGTGTGATATTTAATTTCTTGTATCATCCTTTGAGCAGATTTCCAATAAAATTAGGATATCAGTCAGTCTTTGGAAGTTCAGTAAAAATACGAAGAGCCTGCATTTATTGCTTTCACACTTTTGTAAATATGTTTGCAGACCTTTTTAAGAAAATGTATTCTAACATTTTGAGAAAAAAAAAACCCAAACCAACAATGGAATCATTGTCTCGTTTATCTATTAAAATTCCAGGCAATATAATGTGCTGTGCTGACATTTCTAGGAGAAATAAAACCGATCCAAAACGCATTTCGCTCCGTGGTATCTCAGTGGGTTACGCCTGGCGGTCTCCACCCGCAGAAGGCTCGCGAGGCACGGAGGAACTTCCTGGATAGCACCTCCCGCAGGAAAATGTACTCATTATTGTCATTGTCTGTGCTAACCATGGATTCCTGAGTCAGAAGTCTTTATTAATTACTGGATGGTTTTGTTATTCAAACACCCCAAAAATGGATGAGTAGGGGTCTAACAAACAAACATGTTACAGGTTTAACGGCACCACCGCACAGAAGATGCTGGAATTTCTGCTCCCAACTTCGCTAGGAGATGAACAGCTGACTTCATAGGAAGCTGTCAAACATCATGGCATTCCTTTGATGTTTGGAAGTTGTTGCTTTTTCCCTCTGATGTTAGTTTAAAATATTGGCCTTCCCCCCCCACCTTTTTTTCTAGTTATGAACAGCTACAGATGGTCGCTTTTTAATGTAAGCGAACATTAGATCATTTAATTATTATTGTGAAAATGTGCTTCCAAATAAATCAGATTAATGGGAAATTCCCTTCAGAGGTTTTGTTATTTTTCATTCAAATCTCTTGTCAAAATATCTGTTGCAGCAGTTCTGCTTTTTATTTTTTCGGTCTGCAAGCTAAGGGACTTTCTCCAAATAACATTAAAAATCTCTTTTTCTGTTTGAAATAATAACACTATAAGATTAAGATGCCCTCCCGAGGCCTCCAAGTAAATATGAACAATTTGGAACATGACGAATGGGCTTTTGTTCTAAACATTCTAATTTGATTCCATTCTGGCACATCAATACATTCGTGTGCAGAGCAGAAATCAGCAGCATTTGAGAACTTCAGGAGAACCTCACAGCAGAATCGATGAGTTCATCACCAGCCATGCACAAAGTCCCTTTTCTCCTAGGTTCTGTTCATGCCATTGTATAATTAATCTCTTATACACAGGTTCAATAAAATCTTAACTTTGTGAAATGGGAAATTGTTAGAGCAAGGTAATGACCATTGTCGGGTGGAAAATGTTTAGAAAAAACCTGTTGCGAGTCACCTAGGAGGTGTAGATTTTTATATGCAACCTGGCTTCGTTCCTTTTGGTTGATATTCTAATTCTCAGTAATTTGTACACCTGGGAAACCATCGTTTCTGTAAGAAGCTTTAGTTTTGAAAAAGAATTTCAGTGCTGGATGCAAATTGTGGATTAAAGCCTGGGTTTCACGTCCCTTGCTACTGGGATGAATGAAGAACCTCATAGTAGTGCAACAAATTTGTACAAGCAAATTTTATACGGTCTCTTGAAATTTATTTTGTTTTCATTTGAAGATAAAAGTACCATCAAACAGTAGAAGCCGTGTATTTGTCTCAGGAAATGCTTTCTTGTGTATAAATGCATCTCTGCCTCCACATGCATACCCACGTGCACTGCTGCAGCCAATAAAGGAGATTTCAAAAATGTGGCTAACCAGGGAATTTTACCTTTTTGCACAGTGCAAAGGTGGGGAGGTGATTCCTGTACTTTGTTCTGCACTCTCCACTGCTGCTGAGCAGCTGAGAAGACGATGGCAGTGTTCTTAGCTCCAGCTGGATTAGCATTTATCGTGGGGCCGTTGGAATCAATGAAGCCCTGACAATTTACACCAGCTATCGATCTGCTTCCGGACCTTTAATGTTCATCAGGGCTCATCTCGCTGCCCAATTTTGCTTATCTTCCCATGCACATGAACACCCACTCACAGAAATTATTACAAGTGTACCCATCCTGATTTATGAGCGCTACCAGGCTTTAAAACGTGCTTTACAATATCCTTATGGTTATTTGTATGTAAGGCCAAAATTCAGGGGAAAAAAAGATTCTTCTACATATATATAAAAAAATATCCCTGAAAACTAGACTGATGCAAAAAAAAGAGATTTGTACCAGAGTTTGCAGCCTTAGCATGCTGCAGGAATTTTTATGTTCAAATCTATATAGAAAGGAACATTTAGTTCTTCCTGATCCTCAGATCTGTATGTTGACCTATATGTCAAAGGCACAATGACATTTTACAGCAGTTGGAAGTCTGCTCCGTTCTGCTCCGCTCTGGGAGGGAAGAGACAGACAACTGGGCCACATGTTGCTGTAAATTCAGGACAGGAATAGCTGCATTTTCTCTGTCATCTGAATTTTTCCCCTCTCGATGTCAGCAATGCCAGGCACTCAGCATCTGTGAGCTCAGCTTTTCAGTGATGCCATAGAAAAAAAAAAAAGAAAAAAAGCGAGTGGAGCTTTTAAAGTCTATAGGGCTACCCAGGTTTTTTGCTTTACAGCTCTAAGAGCCAGAAACTTTTTTTTCAAGTGGAATTTGATACCACTGGCACCCAGACGTGATAACACCAGAGCTCACTTAACAAGAGGTTGGTGAAAGACTCTATGAGCTGATAACGCTTCAATTGCTTTACTAAAAATACAAAACAAGGACAAATATTTCCTCTACTGATTTTGTTCAGTTACTGAGGAAGTCAGGGAGCCTGACTGGATCTCCTGGCCATGAAGGACAGAAAAGGAAATCCTGGGAATGCAAAGCATTTGTGGTCCAGAGCCGGTGCAATACTCTTGATTTATACACTGGATAAATTTTCCCTGGAATGAGGAGTGGGGCAGCCCCACTGCCTCCTATATTTGATGACAAATATAGGGCTGTACGGCGTTGGTTTTTCTACTTTTCATAAGGTTGCTCCTACGTAGTGGTGATACTTGGCTGAACTAATGAATAAATTTTGCTCTTATTTGCATAGAGGTAAGTCCAGAGCAATTTCATGGAAATGGAAACGGAAACATGGACCTCCACTATGGTAAAGAACACCCAAAGCCAATCACTCTTGGTCAGCTGGTAGAGATCCCCTTGTTCAATCATGTGCTGATTTTTTCTTTAACATTCATCCATGTGCCATAAATATATTTTTCTCTCCCCAGTTATTAACTGGAGTAAGTGTGCCCTGCTCTCCACAGAAGATGAAGATAACAGGAACCATTGGTTTCCTCTCATAAATCATGACATCACAGTCCAAGATCAGGAAATGTAATAGAAGAAAAATAACAAGCCAGGGTTTGGGGTTTGGGATTTGGTTTGGGGTTTGTTTTGGTTTGTTTTTTCTTTCCTCTAGGTTTGTTTGTGTATCTTGATTCTCTGAAGGCTGACCCGAAACCAGCAAAGGATACAACCTTAATTGCTGCAGTGGGGAACCTTTTTGGGCATTTTCCTTTTGCCTTGCCCAGGAGGAAAGGGCAGGGTTAAATTCATGAAAGGAGACTTCTCTGGAAAAACACTCCCAGCTGTACTTCTGAGATACACCACAGAAGCATGAGAACACAAATTTTGCTGTGTTTGACAGAAGAAGAAACATTTGTAAAATTTAATAAAATACTGGTAAATACTTATATTGCTGAGATTCTTCTTTTTTTTTTAAACAAGCAATCCTTTTCCAACAATAGAGTTTTTCTTAAGTCTAAAAGAGCTAGTTGGTTACTAGAATTTAGACTGTGTTGTAATACTGCATGTGAATTCCCCTTTGTCTCATATTTGTCCTGGCTCCATTCTACAATTCAATTTAGGGATTTTATTTTAAAACTAGAAACTCTCTGGTTTTTTATTGAGTTGTTGCAATGTGGACTATTGCTTAGTGCAGTTTGCTGTCTCTAATTCATTTGTCATTTACTCAAATGTCATACTCCTTTCATTTATGAATTTTTCTTGCTTCCTTGAAGGCTTTGTTAGGTTTCTTTAAATTGTTTCTTGTGTGATAAGTGCAATTTTGTTCTTCATTCCCTCTCACATCCCTGCTACTGTCTCACACAAATGCAAATATTTGAAATCATTTAAATCTCTGTTTTCTTCACTTAATTTTATCAGTGTTCTTGTGCCTTCAGGTGGGAATTTTGCTTTAAATTGTTTTTGTCATGGTTGTGTATCTATCCAGGGATATTAATTTAGGAACTCCCAGCTACAAGAGTTGCTCTTCGGGGTTGGAATGGAAATCTGGGCTGCTCTGGTGTCTCCAGCATCCAGTGTGGGCAGGGCCAGCCTCTTGTAGGTGCAAGGATCCCTTCAGTCAATGGCAGGCATGTGCCAGGGAGCTCCCAGCCACCATGGAATTACCCACCACGCATTGGTGAATTTTCCCTCTGAAAGATGCCAGAGGTGCGGTTTCACAGCCAGCCTTGAGCCAGGGCAAGCGTGGGCCTCCAGAGCTGGGCAGAGCCTCAGAAACCCTACAGCTTGCTGGGTTAAGAACCTTCAAAACGAGCACCTTGCAGCTCCTGGCCACACTTTAACAAGCACTGCTGTATTTTTGTGGCTGTGCAGACACTCAGACCTGTGCTCTGAAGGGGGGTTTGCTGCAGCTCCTGTCTCAGTGCTGCAGCTGTTCCGTGGACCTGAGCCCCTGCAGGAAACAGCCAAACTCCTGCAGGAAACAGCCGAACTCCTGCTGGCTGCGCCTGAGAAAGAGGAGCCCTTCCCCTTGCAGGAGGAGTGAAACCCAGATAGGGAGCATCAAACCACATTTTCCACTCATTCTTGACTTGAAACAGCCCCTTGCTTCCCTTCTGAAGGGAGCAGGAGGGGTGAAGATTTGGGTGTGATTGTAGGAGGTGGCTTTTTTCTTTTGCACTGGATATTGAAGGTTTATCAGCATGAAATCCTTCCTTCCTTCCTTCCTTCCTTCCTTCCTTCCTTCCTTCCTTCCTTCCTTCCTTCCTTCCTCCCTCCTTCCCTCCCTCTTTCCTTCCTTCCTCCTTCCCTCTTTCCCTCCCTCCTGTGCCTAGCATAGGAATTTTAGTATTGGATGAATCTTAGATATCAGTTTTTCCTTGCTGACTAAGAGAGAAACAAAAGAAGGTGAACAAATTCACTCTCCTTTCTTTCAGGTACACTTAACTATGAAAGCCTGATACAAGAATTTGTTTATTTATATATATATATTTCACCTAGGAATATTTT
>VYZT01055528.1:102597-145035 GCA_013400735.1 Pomatostomus ruficeps | reverse complement strand
TATATGTTATTGATGGTAATAATCTTTTTTAGCTGCATAGATCAGAATGACTTTTCACACACAGTTTTTATTTTATTGCAGTGTGCCTCAGGTTGGGTAAGTAAGACCAGCAGTGATCAGAACTAAACAGGCAACATGAAATAATGAAAATTCTTACTTAAAAAACTTTGTAGTGTAGAAATTTTTCAATAGTAAGCAAGGCTAAGATTGGAGGAGGCTGGATGTCCTGGAATGGACTACATTTCAGAGTGGATTCTGCCTTGGCATGGTTAGATAGGCTGGAGATATTCTTATTTCTTCCATCTCTTTAAATAGCTCCCAAGTCAGCTAGATGCATCCCAGATAAGGCCCAGTGATGAAGTTTACAACAACTGCCAGTTCCACAATGCTCCACTCCCTGTGATATTGCTGTGTGAGGGGTAAATCCTGTCAGGAGTGAGTTAACAAAGTGGAAATGCCGTAGGGGAGGGAAAGCAGGGAGGAAGAGCTGGAGGGGAAACACTGGCCCAGAGAAGTGAATTTTGGACATCAAACCACTACTGAGCAGCCTGGCACACCAGCAGAAACAGAGCTTCTTGTAGCACTTGGTGAGACTGCAGCGTTTTGCCAGTTTGAGCTGCTTTGATCAGATGGGCTGGTTCTTCTCCGAGTTACCATGGGTTTAGGCACATTTAACACACAATAGCTGCACTTAACAAAAAAGGTTGGCTGCCTGTTCTGGTGCAAGGGAGTCCTTATTTAATGCAGTCAGACATTCCACTTTCTCCCCATTTTCAGTGTGTTTGCAGGCTTCAAACCTTTGTCTAAGGACTACCAGAGATGATAAGAACAGCGAGAGTTCACATGTGAAAAGGATGAGAGTTGTATTTTCAAAAACTGCCCCCAAGCACACAGGGTGTTATTAGCTGTAAGCAGCATAATAAATGATTTCTGCCAGCTTAGCAGCCTCTGGTTACACTGCCACAGTGAGTGGCACTATTTTAACCTGTGCTGAGCATGGAGATATACAATAGCTGCACTGATGTCAAGCACTTGCAGAAGGGTTTGCGTGAGTATTTTTAGACTTCTGTGTGGTCTCTGACATCTACCTGACAAGCACTTAAGAGCACAAGATTTATAAAAACATACTTTAGAGCGATGCTACATATAAATCACCGTAAACTTATTTTACTGGAGAGACAAGTGATTGTCCTGTAACTCATCAGTGTTATTAAGAGAGTTATGCAGAACATGATCCCTTGTGTCTTGGAGAGGAGCTCCAGGAATGCCTCGGCTGCATTTGTGCAAACCTCTGAACCTCACGCTGGGTGTTGCAATCAGATTAACTGAAAAGCCAAAAACAAACAGAACGAAACACATAAAGCTGATAGCAATATTTGCCACATGCTGAGGTCAAAGAGGTGTAAATCCTGACAGGTATTGATGGCTTCATTGCTAATGAAGCTACTAAACATTAGAGGAGAGATCAATGGAAAAGCACCAGCTGAAGGGGACTACCTGTGGTGCAATCAGCACCCAGTGCACACCCACCATCCTGTTGGTCTGTGAGGCTTCTGTGAAGCCGCCTTCTCAGGTTAAAAGTTGAAGCTAGAAAATGATGAATTTCAGATAACAGCTGTGAGCATTCCTTGGACTCACTGACTCCGAGACCTTTAAGGAACTTTTTTGTTTATTTGAATACTTTGCTAAGAAGTTGCCATCTAGTTAACCCAACCAGTGGGCATAGCAGACTTTGCTTTACAGTTGAGCTGTTTGGCTTGGAATGATTAAACATCGTTCACATCTGACCAGCAGAAAAGAATCTTTTTCAATATTGTGACCATTACCTGTGTGTTCTTACCTCCAGTCCTGCATTTCTGTGCCAATTTCTGAGGAGGAGAGCAAAGGAGCTTGTGCAGAATGCTTACCTGGGCATTGGCTGTTTGACTTTGACAAAGTTAATGAGGAGCACTTCTGGGAAATGGGAGATGTCTTGTCTTTCATCCCTGACAACAGGAATTTCCCTGCTGGCATTCAGACAGCTTCTGCAATTAGATTTGCATTAATATCTACTCGCTTTCCCATCTTCATTCTTACAGGTACATGCTAATGAAACAAGAAATCTTGAACGTTCTTGTTCAACTTTTGAGTGTAAAAATGGCTTTGCCTGGCTGCTGTTAGTGACACACAGCCCTGGGGTGTCGTGAGGCTGTTGCACAGGAACACTCCAGCTTGGGGATTGGAAGGGAACAGCTCTGGACAAGCGTTGTGATAGTGTAAAAAAACCATCCAGCTTTAGACCACAAAGACTGCGGCTTCCACAGCTCCTCCAGCTGTCTGGGCAGTGCCAAAGTCTCTCCGGAAAACCAAGCAAGGTTACCAAAAGGTAGCACTGGCACTGGAAAGCACCTCTGTGCAGGATGGTGAGGATAGCTGGTCACAGCCTCCCATGTGGAATTTACAGGCATAGGACTGAAACTCAACCAGAGAGCTTATTTCAGGTTTTTAGCACTGTCATGATGGCAATGGAGCTGGATCTGTGGTCTGATGTGCGAAAGAAATAGAAACAGCAAATTAAATCTTGTAAAAAATCCTAAGAAAAAACCAATCAAACATTTTCGGAGCTTAAAATTTTAATCTGAACTGTTGCCCTGCTGCTGATCTTAACTCCCACAGCTATTACCTCACAGCAGACCTGCTGGGGTTTTGCTGCACACTAGGTGACAGCAGCTAAAATTGTCAGCTGTTTGTTTCCAAAGTAGAGCAGAGCTGCAGCTACTTCATAGCTGACATAAATCAGCTTCTGAAGCTGACTTCATAATTTCTGTGATCTGTCCACAATCCCTCAGGTAGGTGCTGAGTTTATTTCTTCCTGGGTCGGTGTTGCGATGGTCAAAACCTGGTTGTGGGTGGTAAAAACTGATCCTACAATAAAGAGCTGAACTTGGAATCTGCAGACTGCAAACCTTTGACACCCCATGTAGCAAGCTATGTAGGACAGGCTGCATTTTTGCCATAATATGAAACTATATTTAAGATGGAATCAACAATAGAGAGTTCCATAGAAGAAAGAAAAGTCTCAGTAAAAATCAAAGAGAAAGAGGTGCTATAATAATTTTACCTGTCATTTATTTCTTGGTTTAGAAAACAAAATAAAAATAATTGTTCATATATTCTTTGGTCAAATTAAATAATACCTTTTAGTAATAAACAGGCAAATAGCCCACATTTTTCAAAATTTTTGCAAAATTATGTTGTAGTTATTATTCTGAACAAGCTCGTTTTATTTCATATGTTTTCACCACCAACAAGGAAAACAACAAACCATCATGATTTCCAACCTGCACTGAGCATTTACCTCATGCCAGCCTGAGATGCTGACCCACAAGATTTGTCCTCCAGCAGCTACGAGCACGTTCAGTGGCCACACGAGCAAGCAGCAGCCTCAGAGCTGCTCTGGGTTAACGTGGCCATGAAGCATCATGCCAAGAGCTGGATCCTCTCTGCCCTGTGGTGGCTGTGAGCTGGCAGCAGTGGCAGGGGAACAGTGGTACTGGACCTTTTCACCTCCATCCAATGGCAGATGAGGGACAGGAAGGCACAGACCCATTTTGGTACCAGCAGCAGCCTCACTCCAGCTCCTTCCCACATGGTCCCTCTCACTTCCCTTGGACAGATCCATAACAGTGTGAGCTTGTGCCCCATTAGGCAAGAGTTAAAACCTGCAATTAAAAACACTAACATTTAACTTCGGAAAGTGGAGGCAGGCCAGAACAATCCCGAGCAGACAGCAGGGTCAACAGCAGGCAAGGTCTGTAAATTGACTCTGTCTGGCGTGAGCAAACTTAGGTAAGTGCTGATTAGGCAGGTCCTATAATGTGCCTTTTGTGAAAACTAATCCAAGCTGCAGCCTTCCGTACACAGCACAGCTGCTGATGGGCTGCTACTTAAAGGTCTGGGAAAGCAGCTCTCAGATCCTGAGCTTGTCAGAAAAAGCAGCAGGAGGGTGCAGGAATAATGAAAACAAATGTACACTGAGAGCTGGACGGGGAACACCGGTGCAGAAGTCAACAGTGTGACGTGCCCCGAAAGGTATCGCAGGAAACCACAACGTCAGAGCTGACCCAGGACACCCAAACAGCTTCCTTCTGTTCATTACTCACTGTGCTGAGGTCCTGACAGGGCAAACAGTGCCAGTTATGCTTTTCTTCCCCTGTGCAGGGTGGCACAGCTTTAGGATGCTTCCTCTCCTTGGAGAAAGAGGCTGGGAAATTGCCCTGGCAGGTGGAGCTGGTTGGGGGGGGAGGGAAAGCATCAGTGGGGCTGTTGTCCTGGGGGGGGCCTGCAGCACAGATAGATGGTGATGGGTGTTCAGGCTATTCCTGTAAGCCCTAATGACCCCAAAACATTCTCTTTTGATTCAGTATGAAGAAGGTTTTCAGGCAGCACTTAACGATTCACTTCTCTTACAAATGAATAGTGGAAAACATCCTTTAATCAACAAAACCCTCTCCCTGCTGTTGATAACAGGTTTTTTTGCAGGTGTTTTAAAAAAAAAAAAAGGTCTCATTTCCAGCTGTCTCATGTGCACAATTCTCAAAATAGCAGAGAATTTGGAAGCTATTTTATGGATTTTTGGGTTTTAAAGAACTTTCTGACTGCGAGTGTGAGACCATACTCAAGAGCAGTAGGAATAATTCTTATTGCTGTTATTTAATTTCTGGTAGCAGGTACTAATTTTACGAAAAAAAAACCCCAAGAACTGTAGAAAACTACTATAATTATTACTTGACCTGCTCTGCAAAAGGCAGCTGCTGTAAATTCACATGCAGCTCCAGCAGCAGCTGTTTATCTAATGAGCTTTGGAAGACCAGCTCTCCCAGCCTGACAGCTCCAAGAAATGCAGAAGCATGGCAAGAAGTGGCATTGATGTTTCAATAAGTGACATCCTTTCCTCTGAGTCAGCACGAATGAAACGCGCTGGAAGAGTGGTGGAGGCATGGGGAGACACCACCTTTAATTAAGGCTTAAATTCAGGAGTTCTCTGCGAGTCCATACGATGCTGCTGCTCCAGCCTAGTGCAGGGTAAGGCTCAAGTCCTCACAGCATTGTCCCACCATGTCCTGCTGGTGTCACCTTCGTGGTTAAGCCTCTAGCCAAGCTGCCACTTAAGTGGTCTCAGTGTCTTGCTGTCAACAGCTGAACCCTAGAAAAATGCTCATATTCAGGCTCAGGCGAGGAGGAATCACGAGCTGGAATTAAAGCTGCGTTTCCCATTTGGCTTTGTTCTGATCCACAACCATTCTCAGAGCAGAGTTAAAAATAAAATGACCTCTTTCTTTGCCTTGCTGCTGTCGTGATTGTCATTCCCCAGCAGATGCCCCAACTTCCCACTGTGCCCCGCTGGCTCTGCTGCCCCTGTTGTCTCTCAGTCCAAAGAGTTTCTGAACAAGAGACAGGCTTTTATGGAGCCTGGCAAAGCTTCAGAAGGGAAAAGGAAAAATCAATACGGCTTCAAAGCGAAGTCTTTGCTTCAGTGAATATGACATTTGCCCTTTCTTCACTAGTGGGAAAAACAACAAGGACACTTACACCAGCAATGGAAATAGAATGAGCAACAACAGAGGGACCTTCCAGGTTTGACTTGTAAAGGGAAATAACTTTATAGTCATTGTCCCTATTTGGTGACATCAAAAGCAGGTGTAGGGTGTTAGGCGGTGCAGCCTGGGAATGAAGTGGAAAGTAACACAAAGTCAAAGAGAAGAGCTGAAGGAATTTGGAACAAGAGATAATGGACTCTGCTGAAGAAACGGGAAGAAAAGACACGACACAAAGGTCAGGTCCACCGTGGCACAATCAAATCTGTCATAAAATGTCACCTGCAAAGGTGGGCCATAACAGTAAAGGACCTTCCAGTAAGTTTTACACTGTTTGACAGCTTTGCAGCAACTGAAAATGGTGACAGACCCTCACATTTTGCTAATGAACAGATTCTCGGTAGAGTTGAGCAGGTCAGAAATGTTCTAAGAGAAGCTGAAAATGCCAATTAAGGAAATTAATGTTTCTGCAAAATCAAAACAACTCTAAAAGACCCTCACTGATGTTTTTAGAGGATTTACAAAAAGGTAAACTAAATGTAACCCTCACAAGTCTGCATTAATTATTTTTTGTACTCCAATTTTTATAATTTGTTTCCAAGTCTTTTTGTTTCAAAACTATAGGCTTGTTCCAAGTTCTTAATTACGCTCTGTTCTGACTATGCAACTTCTTAGCTGGTTTTCTAAGCTGTTTTGTTCTGATGTTTTTGTTTCTGTGTCCTTCATATGTAACTTTGTGGACCTCTTTCTTTTAGAATACCATGCATTGTTTCGATAGATTTTGTGTAATTGTTTGAAAATAGTCTTTTGTGAAGGAAGTGTTTTCCTGAAGTGGAGCTGTGCCTGCAGCTGCAGCTGCCACTGGCTGTGTTGGAGTTTCTGGCCAGTGCAGGAGACAATTTGCAGGACCTGCTGGCCCCTGCTGAGAGGGATCCTGGCTCAGCTGCTGCTATTGCAGTTGTGGAAGGGAGCAGGCTCTGTGCCTGGTGAGGCAGAGAGCAGCATCCCTGAGGAGCACCCGGGCAGTGTGGCAGGACAGCCATGTCCTCATCCTCTGACCCCCCTGCCTCTGCTGGGTGAGAGTTCTGCAGCTGCACGAATCCATAAAAATGTATTGATTTCTCAACACCACCGTAAAGCTTGTCTGCTCCTATCTCCAGTTCACAAGCTGAAAAAGGAGACTCTAAAACTACCACTGTCTTATATTTTTCTTCTTTTTCTTCCTCCATTCCGTGCCCACACGGGAGACTGAGATTTGGGTCTGACAGAGCCACCTGGAAACTGCATCACAGCAGCCAAATCTGTTAACCCTCAGGTTGTGAAAATAGCTGAGTTTGAAGCTTTCTAAGGAAGGAGAAGGGCAGGGTGGGATTGCCCAAAAGACAAAAGTTGAATGACTGCTTTTGGCTTTACTCATCTCACTGCAAGCAATGGCAGTCAAGGAGATGCAATATGAGTGAATAGGTCAGTGCACCCCTGGATATTCCAGATTCACATAAACTTGCTTTTTCGGAGTAATTTCAGCTCCTTTTGCTTGATGTTTGCTGATCTAGGAGGAAGATAGGTAGCCCTGATTCATCTGAAGAACATGGGAATGTCCACAACTGTTAAAAACTGTCTCAGTGGGTAGAAAAAAAAATAAAAAAAAAATTCAATAATATTTAGCTTCACAGGAACTGTGACTAAAGCCATGCCTGTCAAAAAGTGAGTGGGCAGGTGTCTACTTCTAGTGGTCACATGGACTGGTTGGGCAGTTTGGCTTTTGACACTCAGCTGTTCCAATTGAGAAAATCCCCAGCTGCACCAATTTTGATAAAAAAGAGGTGAAGTATGGCAGGTAAAAGTGTACTGGCTGGTAGAAAGGTGTAAATACTGATCAGATGTCCAGCTACATACCTGTTATTATCTATATTGAAATCCACATTGAAATTGTGTGTTATTTAAGGCAAGATATGTGTGGCATAAAATACAAGTAGCCACTGCTTTCTGCTCCACCAAAAGAGTGAGGCAGACCCAGTGAAAAGCAAAAAAATGCTGTGTGATTTATCTGCCATGGCACCCTTTGTGACTTTCCCTGCCCTCGTGGTTTCAGTATTCCCGTAACTCTTAGATTGACACTGTTGGGGCTGTTGTGTGCAGGGTGTCGAGCCCCACACACACGGAGCAGTGTGAGCAGGGTCTGCAGCTGGGGACACACAGAAGGAGAGAGGAGGACTCCTCTGTGGGCAGCTGGGAAGAGCGGTCCTGAGTCTCCTGATACCGTTTTGGTTTTTGCTTTTTTTTCCTCATATATTCTCTGTATTCTCTACACACATATTTGGAGCTCTGTAGATTATTATTGCATTACTGGCGAGTTTTCCCAGGAGTTTTCCATGCCCTTTCCCTGGGCAGAAAGACAAAACAAATTCCAGGACCCCTGCGCTGTCTTGGTTCTCCCTGGCTACCAAGGTCTGTGAGACATTTTCATAAACAAAGTACAACCAGTACCAAGGGGGGCTCCAGAGAAGGGGCTGGACCTGAGGGGGACTTGCATCACCACTTGTGCTCCTAATTGGTGCTTTTTGTCAATTATGCTCATTTACCAAACTTATAAAATTGTGGGTACCCCTGTCAGGGGGGCTTTTGTGGACACTTCCATAAGTGCCCCTGGAGGCCTCCAAATAAAGATCCACTTTTATATTACCTCCTATACTAAAATTATCTCAAATTTCATTTCTGGGTTGGGAAAAAGGCAACACCCAACAGGTGCCCTCTGTGCTGTCTCTCCTGTGCAGCAGTAGTGAGGATGAAGAGAAAGATGAAGCTATTTTTTTTCTGTGCTTTCCCACTATTTATTATATGCTTTTTCCCGATGGGGTCAACCCAAACTCCCTCTTGGATGCTCCTTTTTGTGGCATGATTACAGCTTAGTACGGTAATTAGAGAAATTATTGCATGCTGGCCATTAACCTCCTGTGCACGTGTTATTGGCCAATATTTCAGTATTTAAAACACTAATAGTGGGGAGTACACAAACACTGCTTTGTTGTTTCAGTTGCCTCCAACACAAACCAGCACCTACAAAACGAGGGATGAAAAGGTTGGGGGAAGGGGCTGATTTTCACACCGGTGGTAATGGCTTCCCAGGAGAGCCTGCCATATAAAATTACTGGGGTTTGCAGATGCACAACCATGGGAACAATAAACAAAGCTAAGGGAACAACAGTGGGAACGCTGCTGTGAGAGTCCAGAGCTGCAGAGAGCAGCCCCTCAACGCTGCTGTGAGAGTCCAGAGCTGCAGAGAGCAGCCCCTCAACGCTGCTGTGAGAGTCCAGAGCTGCAGAGAGCAGCCCCTCAACGCTGCTGTGAGAGTCCAGAGCTGCAGAGAGCAGCCCCTCAATGCTGCTGAGGCTGAGGCACTGGGGCTCCTGAGGCACTGGGGCACCTGAGTCACAGTACAACCCCGGCCAAACTCAGCTTCAGCACAAGCCAGTGGGATGTTCTAGTGCTCAGTGTCTCATCCTGGCTTCAGATGTGAGCCCCGGTCTTGCAGTAAAGTAGAACATAACCTTTGCATCCAAATATGCATGTGAGCCAATCCACATTTTGGGCTTCATTCTGGAGTGGTGTTTATTCACTGAGTGTAATCCTTCTAAACAAACAAACATAAACTCACATCTCTCCCTCCCTGTAGCCCACGGATCACAAAGTGAGTCATGCTGAAGGACAGAAAATAGACCCAATCAAGCTGGTAAAACAACCCAGACTGGAGAGATGAAGGTCTCTAAATTAAGAGTGCTCTGCTGCAGACCCCCAGGCTATTACAGCTCACGACTGTTTGCTCCAGCACCACAGTTGCTATGGCAATTCGTACAGACAGACCCAGGAACTTGTCAGGATCCGACCAGGTAAAAACCTAGGACTTAAATTATATTCAGAAATAAACAGGAAGCTGATATAGATGCCAAAGAATCGATCCACTATATTTTCTGTGTCTAATACCATTTCACAGGCAGGGAGCTGCATTTTGTACAAGCTGCAAATTCCCAATGCTTCTGAACACTTCCACCACACAGAGCACATTGCAGCAACTCTGACTTGGTAAAAAAAAGATAAATCAAAAAAGTCTTGTAAAGGAACTGGGAACAGACAAAGAGTGCTTAAGCAGACCCAGACAATGCCTACTTGGAGGCTACTCTAAAAAAAAGGCAGATGGTGCCTTATTAGAAGAGAGATGAGGTATTTTTCAGATTCTTTGACACGATGCTGAGACGGAACCCAGGTACCTTGCAAATGACAAATCTCTAACAGCAGGGAGACAAGCATGTGGCTAGGATGGGATCTGCTGTATTTTAGAGATGTCAGGCTGGACCTTGTTTCCATTTAATTAGTGAATCCATCTTGTTCATGCTTCTAGTACTATAGCACCTTCAATTGCATTATAATATGCTTCTCAGTAGAATGGAATTGGAAAAAAAAAAAAAAAAGCCCACAACAGAATTGAGCTGCTTTTACACATCTTCATAATCTTAGTTTTGTCATCTTCAGTAATGAATTCAGTGACATAAAGAAGGGATTTACCAAAGAGAGACCACAGCTTTATCACATTGAAACTTTCTTATGTCACTCCAAAACACCATTATAAAGTGCAAAATATCACCTCAAACGACAGATAAAACACATATCTAAAGGTGCATTTCTAAGAAGGACTTTCAGTATTCTTCTTCCTCACCTGGAGGTGCAAATTACCCCAAATGGGTGGCAGACAGGGAGTCCCTTCCCTCCCTCACCAGGCAGTCAGCAGAGCTTTGAGATGGGCCAAAGCAGAAACGCTGTGACCCTCACAAGGCTGTGGCACGAGAGATCTTCCTTTGTGGGCACTACCAAAGTAAAAACAGTCCATTTGTCCTTTGGAAGCTCACAGCTGTGAGCAGGGATGTCTGTCAGCTCTCACCAGCTGTCAGAACAGGGATCATAGGATGATTCAGGTTGGAAATGACCTCTAAAATCATCCAATCCAACCATTGCTCCAGCTCTGCCAAGTCCACCACTAAACCATGTCCCCAAGTGCCACATCTCCACGCATTTTCAGTACCTCCAGGGGTTGTACCAAGGCTTTGAGCAGGCCAATATTGGTGTTAACATTGCCTGCCCCCACTGCAGGCAAGGAGGGACTGTGCTCCTGCCAGGCACAGCTCCTCCCTGCTGAAGAATGCTCTGGCCCAGCTCGGGACTGTAACGTTTCATTCCCTGCCCTGCCTGCACATCTCCGCTCTCAGGGAGCTGCAGACACACCGAGTAAATCAAAGGGCTAAGAATTTATGGAACCCTGAGCAGCACTGGATTTTGGAATGACAACATGATTGTATATGGGTACTAATAAAAGGCAAAGGTTCCCTGAAGCCGCGGGCTATGAAGTGGAGTAGAGCAATGTGATTAAGAGAGAGTTAAGACGTATTAAACTTTGAAGGAAAAGGCATTCCGTAGTGACAAGTTAATAGATCCCAGGAAAGATTTGGTAATGGACTAAAAATGGAGAGGCTCTTTGTAGGCAGCACGAAGTAAAAAGTAAATCAGAATTTCTCCATGGGGGAGGTTCACTTCGAACCTGGAGAAGGCAGGAGCAGCGGGTCCAGCCAGGGCAGCCCGGCTGGGGCTTGGAGCCTGGGACTTGGACACAGGGAGAACATAGGGAGGGCACAGGGACACAGGGAGGACACAGGGAGGACACAGGAACACAGGGCTGCTTCCAGCCCTGGTACTAAACCACAACTTTGCACAGCCACGCCTGGTTTATTTCTTTCTTCCCATCACCTTGAGCACATGGGTGAATAAAACCTTATGATTTGGGTCTACGAAGGTGCTTGGGGATGCAGTGATTTCCTGAAAACTTCTTCTGGGGTGTGAAACACAGAGTGTGACACAAGATAGAGGTAAATAATAGCTAATTTTCAATTAAAACACACTGCAGTTGGGCAATAGCTGAAAATGAAATACAATCTCATCAAGGTGTGAACCTTGTAAGGACACTGAGCCCAGTAAAAAACTTCATCTGGCTGGTATGATACTGATAGCAACCCAAAAGCAATCGTAATCAGGGCAAAAAAAAGGGCAGTAAAATGTTTGTCTTGGCCTGCTCTCCTTTCTGTGATCTCCTTTCCAAGCTGACATATTGGAAGCAACAAAAGTGACAATATTTCAGAGCACAGTCCCCTCTGAAAGGCAGAGAGCACCAGAACAAGAAATACTGTCTCTTCTTGATCATGAAAAGCTGATTTATTCTTGCTGCATTATAATAAAAGGCATCCTGTATTTTGTGACATATTGAAATCAGAGAGGGACCTTTACCCTTTACCAGTGCAGCAATTTCTTTTCTCCACGGCCTTGTTCAGATGCCTAAGAGTCTCAGATTTTCTAACATAAACTCTAACCTGCATTTCACAGGCAATGAGGAAGTGGCATCAGGAACTTTGGATGTGGCTTTGGAGAGGACTGGATGTAATTGCACAGCTGTTACTGCACCATCAAACACAGCCCTTTCCTGCAAAAGAGGCAATCCTGCATGTCTGATGAAAGGGAGTGGTGTACATGGTGACAAGGATTAGTAAAACAGCTGCCTAAATTCTGTTTTGGGGTTTTTTTCAGACTTGAGGCCCATCAGGATGCTAAAGATGAGCATCAAACAAGCATCAGCTGATGCTTCAGTCATCCCTTGTGTGTTCAAGTCCTGGGTCACTCCCAGTGATGGGCATAGTTTTCTGGTGAGGTTTCTCTCATTTGGAAGCCCAAAGCCAGGCTGAGCCCAGGTGATGCAGGTTCCTTCAGGTAATAGCAGCCAGGAGTTTTGCATTTGGGAGCTGATGAACTACATATAGTTTTCAAAGGGGAAATTGTTTGGTTTAGTCCCATGAGCATCAATGTTTGCAGCTGGGACAGGTCAGCACTCCCACAAGTCTCTGCTGGACAGAAGCTTCCAGAAAGAGGGGTGAAAGCAGAGCTGTGGAGTGAGAAGGGAAGAGGTGGCAGGGAAAGGGCTGCAGCTCTGGGACCCTGAGCTACAGCTGCAAAGCAGCTTTGCAGGGAAAGCTTAAAACAGTGAGACACCCAGGATATCTTCAGTCCACGGAGAAGATCCTTGCCCAGAGTGGAGGTGGGTGCTTGAGTCTCTTCAAGGGAATGTAATTTATATGGGTGTTTATGTAATTTATATGGGTGTTTATGTAATTTATATGGGTGTTTATGTAGTTTATATGGGTGTTTCTGTAATTTATCTGGGTGTTTTACAGCTACTCCTGAATGGATGTGCCCTAAGGTGGGGTAAGGCAGGTGAGTTAGAGGGAGTGCAGCCCAGGAGCTGTACCCACTCACCCTGCCCTTCATGCAGCAAAGCAATATGAAAAGTGCAAAGTGAGAATTCAGAATTGGGAGGAATGTTTGGGGTTTTTTTTTAAAAAAAAGTCCTACATCTTTCTGACAGAAAAACGTCAAATTGTTAGTTTTTGTGGAATGCTTATGATCCTAATTAGTTTATTGATTCAATGCCTTCATTATACATGGGTGTTGTTCTAACTTTTTTCTACCACTCATGCTTTTACTATACGTAGCACTAAAATTTGATCTATGTGAGATGGAACTGTCCTAGGGCTTTTTGTTGCTGTAAATCATAGGATTTTTTTTTAGACTATTTCCATATTAATAACTACTTTGCTTTTTCTTCTGGCTTTTGTTTTCCATGAGGAATACCCACCCTCTCCTTGTGGATGAGGGGGAGTGACATGTTTGTTTGGGGATTTTTTGATTATTTTTATTTCAGTTTATATTTCTTAAGTGAGAACTGTCCTCCTAACATCTACTTTCTGGTGAGCGCAGTAAATCATGAAATTCTGTATTTATCATCCCTTTTTATTTTTTTAAAGGTATAATAGAAAGGAAAGCCATTTAGCAAATCAGGTACAAAACGAAGATCTATGTTTTAGGAGCTGCAGGGGAGCTGGAAGAAAATTGGCTCTTGCTATGAAGCGTTATTCAGTCCATCACACATGTGAAGTACAATTTTGCCCCTGAGGTGAAGAAACTGGTGGTTTTTTTCCCCTTCTATATGACCTTGGAATCTGGAGGATTTTCCTTGCGTGCATTCTGTACCACTTGGCAGTGCCTCTGGCACTTATATTTGGGATATGCCAAGAATGGCAGGGGCAAATATGTGTTTATTTGCAGAGTGAGGCAGGAAGAGGGAATCGGGACAGGATTGTTTCCAGTTCTGCTGCCCCCAAATAGCTGCTCACAATGGGAGAATGGGGATTTTACTGTTTGGTTTTGTTCTGGACCTCTTTCAATACTAATTGCTCTTGATGGGGAATTAATAGAACTCAGTGGTGTTTGAATTAACCTGCCTGTGTGCACAGGAACAACCCAGAGGCCCTGAGCTTTGTGCACGACCTGTTTAAGGTATCAGGGAGCCATCAAAGCTTCTGTGTCACCCCAGTATTGCCTGGGCTTTATTTAGGGCTGGGTCTGTGGTTGGGGCTGCTTCACACTCCTTAGCAGTGGTTCCAGTGCAGGGTAAATGAGCCATTAAAAACTGAGAGGTGAAGGGATCTCTGGTTATCTGGAAGAGTGTATTGCTATAACCCATAAATAAATGTATCCCAAGAGGCAGGAATTGGTGTGTGGTGGGTGCCCTCCTGGGCAGAGCTTCAGCAAGCAGCATTTTCAGTATCCTGGGAGCAATGTTCAGCTGTGGAGGGCACGGAGAGTGGGAGGAAAGGGGGATGTGCTGCAACAACACCTCTTCAGTATTTCCCTTCTTTCCCGTACAGCTTATTACCTTTAGTGTCACTGTGATGCATGAGAGTGACTGTGAGTGATGTTGATTATGTGCTGTGGGGAGGATGGAGTTTGAATTCTCCTCTTTGACTTTCCAGCACTCCTTTCTGGTACAGAGTAAGATTATTTTCTTGCCTTTTCCTGTTCCTCTTCTGAGCACTCCAAGAATACTAACAGCGTTCTTGTTCTGCGCTTTGCCGAGCACGGGGCTGCGAAATCCAGCTGGCACTTGCACAGAGATTCATATGGAGAACTGTCCTGGCTTCCTCCCCTTAACCCTCTATAAGGCCACTCATTATATTTTTCAAGACACAAATTCATAAAATAAAATGAAAATGCAGGAATATAATGTAGAAACTGCTGTTGTATCTGACTGATGAGTTAAGACTGCAGCTTGGAGACAGAGGGCAAATCATGTGAAAATGTTAGTACTGTAAAAAGAGAGAACAAGGTTTCGAGAGAAGGAAAAATAATTTGAAGGATATTCTAAGCAAAAGTGCCAGAAGGAAGTCGTGCGTATTTCAGAGAGACAGATTGGGCAAAGAAGGCTGGCAAAGCAAATCCTCGTAGCAAAGCTGTTAAAATGGCATTGTCTGAGAGCGGCAAAACTCTGCACTCTGCGTTTCTCTGCATGAGTAACCTGACCCCCAGCCATTGTTTCCTATGGCAGTGGAATAACTTGATAGGCAGCAGGAGGCAAAATTATTTCAAGTCTTTCGGCATTGCTTCCTGTAACCAGAAGAGTAAACACGGACATCAGCATGTAAACAGGATGCTCAGCTGTAAGTTAGAGCAAGATGTAGCTTGTTCTACATTCAGCTTTTCTAAAAATAATTCCGCTTTAGTAAATAAGACATTCTGTATGTGTATCCTACTTCAACACATTTCAGATTGCCGTCAACAAACTGTAGGATTTTAGTGGAAGGTGTTTGCTAAATAACAAGTAAGGCAAACTGGATTTACTAAATCAGACCTTCTCTGGTTTTTTGCTAAACTTCTGTATGGAATATGCTTTTCTGTATTTGGATAAATGCTGCTAGGGATTTACTGTTCTATTTGTGAATGTGGCTGTTCTTGCAGAGCAGTCTTATGCCTGAGATACTGGGATAACCAGGAGGTGGGTGTTCTGCTTCTAGCGCTGTGTTACTGTGATTTTTAGCTTTTTTTTTTAAAAAAAAAAAATATGTATTTTGGCAAGCAAGACCATTTTTTAAACTATATTTTTTTTTCCTTTTTATTTTGCTGCTGGCAAAAATGTGAGCTCTTTGGTTTCTAGATAAACTGCTGCAGTTTCTCTTGGAAATCATAATTTGGATATGTAGAGCTGCATCTCATAAAATAAACCGTAGTCCCATGGTTTCCTGTGTTGACTGAGTACAGGGAAACTGTAGCTCTATGGGGGAGCTGTCAGCAGCCTCCCTGTGCCTATGAGCAGCTTACCAAGAAGACCGAGCCAGGCTCTTTACAGCACTGTATGGCAGGAAGCTGAGAGGCAAAGGACATAAACTGAAGTTACAAAGGTTTATGTTGAATTTAAGGCAAAAACTTTCTCATTGTTAGGCCAGTCAAGCAGATTTTGCCCAGGGAAGTTGTGTAGCCTCCAACTGTGGAGATTTTTCAAAACCTGGTTGGATAAAGCTCTGGCTGCTATGGCAGACAGCAGGTTTGGATCATAATCTAGTTGGGGTTTTATGTCAAAATCTGATGCACCTGTACAAACTTCCTTTTGACCTACATGGATATAGTAGAGGGCAAAGCAAATTATAGCCCAGGAGCCTGGGGGATTTCTTCTCTTGGCTTTCCAGCAAAGATGGTGTTCTTAACATTAGATGTGCAGTAAGAATGTAGTAGGTACAGTGCAACAGGGCAACTCCTTAAATGACAGACCCAGACTACATAAACCACACTTGGGAATTTTCAAAATACTGCTGAAAGGTAAGTCGGATAACTTGGCAGCAGAGGTTAGGAACAAGGCAAATAATCCACCTTTTTTCCCTATCCAGATATGGCACATTTTGTAATGTGCTGTAGAGGTAGTGCTGGTATCAGCAGTGAGTGATGGTGTTGGGAGGGTGAATTCAAGGCAGGTAAGTTGTAAATATAAAGGAAAGTGTTGATGGAAGAAGGGCAGTTGCCTCTGGCTTGGACTCTTCCTCCCTCCACACAGATACATCCTGTGTTATGCTGCAGTGATAAAACAGCTGCTAACAGTACCTGCTTGCCTCAAACTCTTTAGCTTCAGGTAGAGAAGCGTGAGGAGGCAGAAATCAGTGGGATACGAAGAGTTGTTTCTTCCCTTTTCAGATCTGTGTGTGCATAACTGCAAACAGAGTGTGCTCAGGAGCTGTAAGTGGCCAGTCTCACCATACGTGTGTGGTGAGACCAGGTGAACAAGCTCCTTGAGATGGGTTTACCTCAGTTGGAATCCTGGTGTAATTTGCACCTTGTCTGCACCAAGAAGTGGATACATCTGAGGAGTGGGTGATTTCCCACTTCTAGAAATGTAAGTGCTGCACTTGCCCCTGTAGCAGAGATTTTGTGGATTTAAATATCCAGATGGTGGTACTTGGCAAAAGTAATTTCTTACTAGGTTTAATTCACGCTGCAGTTGTTCATTTTGATGCTGGAGATGACTTTAGAGTAGGAAGTGTTTCAAAATGAAAATGTTTGTCCAAGGCCATTTTTCTTTCAAGTCTATGAATAAAAAGAGGAGGGAGGCCCAAAGGAGAAGCTGCTGGCTGTTAATGGTGGTCTACTGGTGTGACTCTATTTTATGTGATAGACCACTGAGAACAATGGTGATGCTTTCAGTGCAGAATATCTCATTTTGAGCAGCCAGAGAGCCTTCAGAATGGTTCTGGCCATGTGCCATCCTCACCTTAAGCATCACACTCCTGGCTGCTAAGGAGTATTGCAGTAGTAGCTTAAAACTGGGCACTGTAGATGTTGGGGAGCACGTTTAGTGCAGACAGCTCGGGGTACAAGCTGCAGGGTCAGCTGAGGGGCAGGGCCCTGAGGCAAGAGGCTCTGAACTAAGGCATGGGGACCTGTGGCACAGCCAGGTGAGGGACAGGGACATGCAGGAGCTGAGGACCCCTGGACCTTCCCACCCAGAGGTTGTAAGGGGATAAAAGCCCAGGGATTCCTTTGTTCTGTGTCCCTTCTGGGAGGCATCAGCCCAGGCTGTTATTGTATTAGTTAGTTATTGCACCATGATTAAAATATTTTAAGGATCTGGATGTCTGAGACTCTGCTATGGGAAACCTGCAGTCGAGCTGATGAGGAACCTTGGTCTGACTGTGAGTGGAGGGGCTGTAGCTGAGAAGGGGCCTCAGTTCCAGCTCAGATGGTGAGAGCAACTCCTGGATGGTAGAACAGGGAACTTTATTTAACCACAGATCTCAAACACTCTGGTGCTGAATTGTTTTCTCTGCATGTTACGGAAAACACTTTTGTGGGTATATTCTTCATACAGTTCTGATTCTGCAAAAGATGTCAAGAAATCCCAAAGAGCACATGGTCTGAGACAGTCCAGGAAGAGGCAAAGGCCAGAAAACCCTCTGCTAGCTTTTCCTGGTTTATACACATTATGCAGTACTTCCTTTAAGTTTTATATCCTAAGGATTTTGTTCCTTGGCTGGGTGGGGCTCTGAGCACTGTGTGCTCCAAGATGTTGACATGGAGCCTTCAGCATGAAAATTGGCACAGGAAAGGTATGAAGATGTCTGGGGTTAAAGAGTGTATTGCTCTAAAAGATTTAAAGTGCGAAAGAAAATGGGCTGTACTCTGCCATCCTTAAAACATAGGAGGTAAAACCCATAAATATAGGATGGATTTTTTTGGGCAAGAACAGTACATTTCTTAGTCTGTTGCACAGTCAGCCTTTTGGCATAATAATTGCTAAAATCATAAACATCCATAGCTTCAAGCTGCTTGCTGAAGTTATCCTGCTACATCTTTATACAAAAATTTAAAAAGTAAAAAACCCACACAAACTATAGCTACTTCTTCCCAAATTCTCCTCTAATGACATTGTTCTAATAATGTGATTAGACTTTCTTATCCCAGCTAGGGCTGCTGCTAAACCAAGTTGAAATACCCATCTTGCTGGGATTATCCTTCAGGCACAGTTTAAATGACGCCCCAGCAAATATATCTACTTTAACTTGACATTTGTTGTCCTTGCTGCTTTCTCCTACTAGTTCTGTAAGACTCTTAATTTTTCCCTTGGAGTCATGAGTAGTGTTTTAAGGAAAAAAATAAATCTGTCTTTATTCTTAGAAATGACATTTTTGTTGATGAGGCATCCATTTTCTTTCACTTATGAACTTTAAATTACATGCTGCTTTGACAGCGTTTTTCCTCTTGGAAGTATCCAGTTACACCATCACACTTCAAAAACTCCCCAACTGTTCAGAGCCAAACTGTTGTCTTGCTCCATGCCCTGATGCTCGGTATGAAAGGGAACCAGAGCACTGAAAAGCTGTTTATGATGTGATGGCATCTTCAGTGTTAGTCTGAAAAGGTCTTTCATTCTACTTAAGTTGCTACTTTAGCAGTCTGAAAATTATGTTTTGCTTAAAAAGTAATTTAATCACCCTTAGTTTTAAAAGTTCGGGCCACGGGGATTAAAATTAACAATCCAAGATACCGGCTGAAATAACAACAAAGGAAAATACTAAGTACTGAAGCAGTGCTGCCTCTCTTTTTTGGACCCCTTCTGCCCAGAATTTTTTAAAAAATGCAAGATTTCCCTCTAAAATTGGCATGGATTTCCCTCTACTGGTCTTGGCTATGGATTTGTTTATCGTGATTGGAATTAAAGCCCATGTGCTGACAGAAGTAGTGTGAGGAGATCAAGTGGGATTCAGTCATGTGTTTTCATTTAAATTGCAATCGCAGAAGTGTCTGAAATTAGAAGGTTTAGTAACCTACTCCTTACAGGGGCTTGCATTAGGACAAGTAAATCAGGTACAAGCTGTGCTGTAAGAAAATGTAAGCCCTGGACTAACAATCTCCCCAATTTATCCATTTTAATCTATATTTGGGTGTTGTACTGGCTTGAGCTTGCTTTTGCTATATGCAACAAATGGGCAGTGCCGATAGGAGCAGGTAAGATTTTGATGAAATTCTGGTGCCCTCTTAGGTTTTCCATGATCTTTTAGTGCTTGCACGGTTTGACTCCCTTTATTAGAGTTTGTTTGGGTTCGTGTCTGGAAAACAGTGAGGAATTACAGCCACCAAATGATGGAACAAACTTTGCTCTATGGATTTCATAGGAGCTCCTGTAAATGTGTTTCCTGTGGAGCTACAGTGTGACAGGGGAATAGCAGACATGCTCTAAGCTACCTTTTGAATCAGCAGTGAGCTGCCTGTCTTTCTTGTATCCTGTGTAGTCTCTTATGTCGATGCAAAGGACACAGAATACATTCTATGACTGGGTTCCAGCTTTATTTCAGAAGGTTGGGTTGGATCATGAAACCAGGGGCAGATTTAAATGGAAGTTCCAGGAATGCTCTTCCATTGAGAACTCATGTGTGGCAGAACCTGCTCTGCTGTGGGTGCAGCCACTGGACAGGGCAGAAAATACCACAGAAACAGCAAAGAGGGTTCAGCCCTTGGGTGTTCTCCAGGCTTTTTAGATATTTAAGTGTGAATTATGGCAGGCAGAGGCCTCCTGACAGCAAGAGAATCAGGAATGTGCAAACTGCTGCAGGTTTCAGCAGGTGTGAGGGAACAACCCCAGTGCAGGGGGATGGACTGTCCCTGCTGCAGGTAGTGCGCCTCTGGGAATCAGTGAACACTGAAGTCCTGAATGGAAATAGGTGATGATCCATTATTCTTCACTTGGATCTATGCTGAAGTGTGAGCCATAAGGCAGATTTCACCACACTGACTACAGGATGCACCATGAGTTGAGTGGCAGCTTCCCACCAGATACACCAAGGCCAGAGTCTAACCCTGTCACTAATCCTAGAGTTTGGTTTTGCTCTAATTATAATTTTTTAAATATTTCATTTTTTTTTACACACCGGTCCCCTGGAGAGTTAAAACTGAAAAGTCCTTGATTCTGTTGATTTCTGTGAAAATTTTAACACTATTTTATCAGGTTTTGATTTAATTAGCCTGCTTCAGGGAGAAGAACATAGCATGTATAGCCCCTATTTGAGTGTACTCAGTATTGTGTAATAGGGGAGCTTGTGCCAAACAAACAGCTGGGCTCTGCCTGGAAGAGCCTATATTCTGGTGGCACAAACAGAAATACACAATAAATACAAACACAGAACAGCATGTGGCCATTGCAGTTGGTATTAAATAGAAAGAAATTAAATTCTTCTGTTTCTGTGATGTTTTTCTGCTAAGTGCCTCAGAATTATAATAACTTGTTATTGTTTCTTTGTATGGACTATCTCTTGACACTCTCCCCTTCTAGACAGAACTTCTGTTCCAGTAGTGTGAATATTCAGCAGATTTCTTCCTGTAACTTGCACTTTCTTTCCTTGTTTTAGACTCTCTTGTGATAATTTTGCTTCCAAGTTACAGTATCTCTCCATCACTCATGGTTCCATATGGTCACTCAATTCATACAGTTAATTTAATTAAATTCCTCTATAGTGAAGCACTGCACTGGGCATAAGCTCTAGTGTCTCTCCTGATGGATCACTGGGCAAAGCCTTCACTCGTGAGGACTGACACTGGAATGTGGTTTTATTAGTTAGGTATTTATAAAAAATAATCAAAAGCTACATGAAGAAAGCAAAGCTAGATATTTCTTTTAAAAACAAGTGTAAAGATGTGCCTACAAACTAGTGAGGATTTGATATAATGAAAATTTTTTTTTAAAATCTGATTTCTTGCTATTTATAAACAAGAGCAAAAACATTTGGGCTCTTACACATTATTTTCTTATTTTTCTGACAACAAACTTGGGATGAATCCTTCCCACAAGGTGGAGGCTTTTTCTGTGTCTTGTCAGAGATAAGGTGATTGTGTGGACAAACAATGATGATAGGGATCTGTAATTACTTGTGACTGATGAGCATATCTGACACTGTTTCCTGGTACCCACTGATAATTCTCCGAGGTAAGAGGGAAACAGACAACTTCCTCTGCTGGCAGTAGATGTTTTATGTTCAGGATGCTGCTTGTGGTGAGGTTTTGGGTGGGATTGCTACACCACAGCGTGAAAATATTAGGGAAAACAATGCATGTCTGGGGAGCAGCCTGTTCAGTGTTTCTGCCTTTCAGGTCGGTATAGGATGAGTAAAGGGAAAATGAGCCCTGGGAGACAGAGAGCTCTTTCAGATGTCAGTCCTGCAATTAACTCTGTAAGGGCACACCAGAGCATCTCCGGGTAAAGGCCATCTATCTTCTCTTCATATGAATGGTGGCAATATAATTATTTTGAGTGGTGAAAGAAGATTCTCTCCTGGGAGGAATTTGTCTTAATTCAAAAGTACTGATATATGCAAAGTCAGAACTGGACCCGGTGGCAGCTTTATTTTAAGCTGAACATGTAAAATGTATTTTAAAGTTTCCGAGAAGTTTTTGAAACGGGAACTAGTCGAAATTATGCAGAGGTCTTGGAGCTCAAACAACTACAAACAGGCCTTCAAATCTACTACTAACCCTCAACTCTACCTCTACCTCAATGGCTTAAATGAAATATTGTTCTCTGGAAGGGTAAGAGGATAATATTTAGCTTAACTGTGCTTTATCCTGTGCTTCTCAAAATGATCAGTTCCAGGGCAATCATTAAAATCATAGGCTGTAAGTTACTGTCCTCGGAAGCAAATGATACATTGCAAGATTTGTGGGTCTTTGTCTTTTATCACAGCAAATCGAATGTGTCTGTGTCACCAGGGGTTCTTTTTAGATTGTTCCTTATTTTGCTAGGCCTGCTGCTTTTAAATAAAACGTTTTGATTTCATAAAGAACACAAACGCTGATGTTTGTGTTGGTTTAAGAATTGCGGTTTTGTTTAAGTCTCTTTTCTTGCTAAGTACTGACTATAATGCAGCTTCTGATAAAACCAACCAGTTGAGTAATTAGGGGTTGTCTCCTTCCTATCTTCTCCACAATCTTCAGCAGTTCCCTCTTTTGTTCAAAAACCACTGGAGGCCAGGTTATGTGAAGGAACCCCAGGACGAGTTAAACGATCAAGACCCAGAAAAGCCTGGGGCGCTGTAGTCTGTGGCGTTCCTCCTCCATTTGGCACAAATTACCTATCCCAGCTTCAGGCCTCGATGGGGGAGAATATAAATTGGTTTTTATTTAGTCTTAATGTTGTGCTCGCCACCCTCCCTGCGCTCAGAGTATTTGCTGTGAGTGTGAGCCCTGCAGGTTGCCGAAGGGCCACTTGCACTGCTCTGTCTCTGCTCCTGCTCCAGTTTTGCTGCGTTGGCCATCCTGGATTAGGAGCCTGAATATGGCATTGAACATGGGGTGGAGAAACCTCGAGAGGGGGGAAGCCTGGCTGGAGAACAGCGGTGTGTGTATTTCCTGGGAAAAAGGTGTAAGAGGATCTAAAGTGCCGGGCTTTGGTGAAAAAAAAGGGTAGTTAAAAAAGAGGATATATTCTATAAGCACGATTAAAGGAAATTAAATTGGAGGATTAAGGCTCAGCTTCTGTACCTGTTCTCATTTTCTGTTTCAATTCACAAAAACCTCCTGAAATCCACCCGTGATTATTCTTTAAATAATGAAAAAAGCAAGAAGCATGTCTTCTCCATAATCTGTGCCTCTAATCTTTATCACAGAAACTGTTTCTCTTGTGAAACAACTTTGGGAGTTGTGGAGTCCTGCTTGTGAGGGGTGTTGATTATATTCACTCACATCTTTGAATGAGTTGGTCTGGGATTCTCGGAGTGCTGTGTCCAACTCTGGAGCCCCCAAAATAAGGAGGATTTGGACCTGTTGGAGTGAGTCCCACGAAGATGATCAGAGGCCTGGGGCATCTCTCCTGTGGAGTCAGGCGGAGTTGGGGTTGATCAGCCTGAAAAAGTTCTAGGAGACATCAGAGCCCCTCCCAGCACCAAGAGAGCTGCACAGACTTTGGGGAACTGTTTTGCAGTTAATAATGCAGCTTTCCTGAGTGGGAGGGGAAAGGCTGAGAGAATCCACTGCAGGAATGCTTTGATAAGAAACAGGACTTCAATCTCATTTCAATATGATCGATTTCAAAGTTAAAAGAAAATGTGATTAAGTAGGGAGTCACTTCCTTTACAGGAAAAAAAAATAAAAATCACGCTCTAGTTTAGGCTTGGACAAAAATTAGAATTTCCTGCTCTTGCTAGTTATTCTACTTTGTAAGGCATGGATCAGGGAATAGAAAAACTTCAAATGCTCTGCAGAACCACAGAAGTTCTTTTGCATCACTATGCACCACTTAAACAGTACTTCAACATCAATCAGGCATTCTTCCAATTGTGTAAAGCAATTGCTCAAAAGCTTTTTTAGGGAGGTATTTCACTGCTTAGGGGATGATGAATAATTAATTAATAGTGTCTAAATATGTCGCATTCCTCCTTGTTTGGTCATCCCGAGTACTCAGGGAAGCCATGGCAGCCCTTCCAGGCCTGATTTTGTCATCTTCTCACTTTCTTAACACTGTAAACTCTGCACTGCTGTCCTCTGGATCAGAGAACTTGGTTGCACAGGGGTAGAAATGGACCCTGAGCTAACCTGGCGTTACCTTAGGACGGGTATCGGGGCAGCTCAACACTCGGGATGCCTGATCCAGGAACATCAGCTCTCGTGAGTGTCCGTGATCCATTGAACGTCTTCATCCTTTGGAAGCTATTGCTATTAGCAGACTTTATAGAAGGTAACGCTCATTTTTGTTGCTTTGTAGCGTTATTTTTCCAAATTCATTATTTAAAAGGTCATTTTCCAAGGTTGCTAGGCCTGAAATGGCCATTCTTGGCAGCAGCTCCAACTGTCTCTTCATTTCATTAATTTTCTTGCTGAATCGTGGATTTGTTCTGTAAAATACATATATCCAATTAATTTTTCAGTATAAAAGGCAGAGACTGCTCATAAAAAAGGAATTTTAGACTTTCAAACTACATTTAGCAGACGGTTTTAAAGGTATTTAATTTCTTGTTTCCTCAAGTGGGGCTTGTGTTATTTAAATGTGTGGTGCCTTTAGCCTCTGTAAAGAAGCGGGACTTGACATTCCAGGCGTGCCTGCCAGCGCTCTTGGTCTCAGTACCTTCCTTGATTAAACGCTGCGGGAACGGGCGAAAAGGGGCAGCACTGCAGGTCCCTTGCAGACCTTTCAAATGACAGCTTTAATGCTCTCCTCCTCCTGCACTGGAATAAATAGTCCTGCCAAGCACAGTGATCAGTGTCCTCCAGCAAGGGAGAGGACATCGCCCTTCACCGTGTCAGTGTCCACCAGCGTGGCAACCAGGTAAGATCTTTCCTGTATGGATCATAGACTGAAGTCTCTTAAAAATTAGATTTTTATATTAGTAACTCTAATATGACCCGAAAAAACAGCATCAAGCCCAGCAAGGATTAAGGGAGCCACGAGGTGGCACTTCTGCTGCACAGACTGGCTGCAGCTCGATCACTTTGCAGGCTGGTAAAAATACAAAAAAGAAACAAACAAACCAACCCAACTTTCACCCACAGAAGGAAAGTAAACTTACTCTTCTAAACAGCCATTTAAAGTCAGCAGCTAAAACCATCACACGGATTCCTTTCAACCTGACCAGGAGCTGGACTCGATGATCCTTGTGAGTCTCTTCCAACTCAGGATATTCTAAGATTCTATGCTAGACTTTCTGTAAAGCAGAAACTGCCTTATCCAGAATCTCAAGTCAATAAAGTCTGTGTAACAGCTTATTATTCAATTTTTCAATGTTTCCCTGCCCATTTCCCAACGACCTGATACATTTTTTGATAAGGAAATATGAGAACCAATACAGAAGTGTTCCACAGATTCACACTTTTCATGCACTGTTTACTTTCAGAAGAGTTTTAGGGAAGGTTTAAAGTTTATATGTGATTATCTTGTATGGTTTTTTCTGGTCAGGTCACATGAAGTTTTTGCAAAATGTAATTGCTAGGAAGGTTTTTTCCTTCATAGTGTAGATCTATTTCAGTTTCCCTGACTGTTGGGGCATCACTAGATTTTTTTGTTTGGTTTGGTTTTTGGTTGTTTTGTTTTGTTGGGGCTTTTTTTGTTTGTTTTGGTGGTGTTTCTTTTGTTTGGGTTTTTTGGTGGGGTTCTTTTGTTGCTACTCACTTCTGGAGTGTGTAGTCTTGTTTCAGTGAAAAAAAAAATTCCACTTGTCTCAAACTTTTCCCTTTGGCTTCAGCTCTGTCCTGTGGTAAGGAAATGCTTCTCCCTCTGCTTGAGCTCTGTGATGAGGCCAGTCCTTGGCAAAAATGTTGGGGGAAAGGAGGAACTCTTACAACAGCAGCAGGAAGACAAGGGCTTGGGCAGCAAAGCTAGCCTGGTTTTAGCAAAAAGTTAATGGAATTTTGTGTTTGACTGACTTTTGGCTATTGCTTAGTATTTAAGAGACCCGTCCAGGAATTTTTGACTAAGCTGCAGCAGAGGCACGAGACTCTGAAGAGCTTTCTGGATCCCTAACGAGTTTTGGAGTCTGTGTGAGAGCACGTGGAATCATGGCTGGTGCTTTTCGCTTTTGGAGATGATTTCCCTGCTGCAGTGTCAGGTCACTCTTGTGCCAAGCTCTGGACTAGCTAGAAGCAGTTCACAGCTGAAGCAAGGAAATGCAGAGCTGTGGTGGTGGAAAATCTGTGTTCAGCCTCAGCCTTTCATGCAGGATGGGCATGGCTGGCTTAAGCTGCAGAGCACAAAATCCTCAGGTCTGGAGGGACTAACAAAACCAGTCCGCAGCCATGGCTCGTACCTGGGGTGGTCTAGAAAAGACAAGAATGTAGGAAGGAGCAGAGTTGTAACATGTTCTTGCAGGAGATGAAAAAGTTGTGAATAAAAGTGGATGAATCATGCTGTGAGTAAATGCATTTGTGCACCTACAAGCCTGATAGATTTCTCTGGGCAAGAAAAGTACCCCTCCAGTTGCAGCTCTTTTACTTCTGCTTAAGTTTGGAAAAAGTGCTTTATTAATGAGGATTGTAGATTAGTTCACTTGCTCTTCAGTGACTACATTGCTCTGTCTTTTTCTAAAATTGCTTTCAGAGCTACAGCAGTCCAGACAGACTTTTCCATTAATACTTTATTAGCAGAAACCTGTTCTGTTATAAATGCTTGAAATTTGCTTTCCTGTCTGCTTATATGTGCACCATATGCATGGAAGACTTCTGAAAGACTTTGTTTTCTGCCTTTTATGCAGCAGCTGCTGAGTTAAGATGCCTTTATTTCAATAGTAGTTTTTATTCAGTAGGGAAAACATTTTAAATGTTGGGGTTTTTTTCTTTTTTTCATAAATGTTTTTCTGGGAAATGCTGCTTGACATATTTCTCCTTCTTAAAATGAACGTTTCTATCAGTAATTCCCTTAGGGTAAACAATACTAACCCTGACTTGAGACAGTGAAATTTTTGGTTGACGCTTCTCCCGCCTTTGTTGAACAGCTAAACCCTGTACCTTGTGCGGTAGCATCCAGGATTACAGGACAAATTGTAGATTTAGGACAGAATTAACAGCGAAATGCTTCCAAGCAGAACTAAGTCATTAATCTGGGTCGAGGAAATTCGTTTTAATAAGGAGACAGTATTGTAATGGCAGCGCATTCAAGATCCGAGTTCACCTGTTAAGAGGATTTGTGACAGCGATGTAATTGCATCGGCTCAGACACCTGCAAACCTGTGCTCTGCTGTGGTTTGACCCTTCTGGTTTTAGTTCCAGGTGTGCCCGCAGTGCTCGGGTGTTCTCTCCCGCAGGGATCCGCAGGGATAACCCGGGTGTGGGTTCTGCCTGGCCCTGGGTGCACCCAGCTTCTCTCATCTCCCCTCCCAGCTCCGGGTCTGTGCGAGTGGAACTTCTACAGGCTCAAAACGCTGCAGGTCGGATAATTATGGCCCCCAAAACACGTAGAACAAGGCTTGAACACCACCAGTACCTGTCATGGTACAAAAGGCTGAGAGAGCTGGGGCTGTTCAGCCTGGAGAAGAGAAAGCTCCACGGAGACCTCAGAACCCCTTCTAGCTAAAGGGGCTAAAAGAGAGCTGGAGAAGACATAGAGACAAGACGAAGGAGAATGGTTTTCAGTGGCGAGAGGGTAGATTTAGATTAGTTGTATGAAAGAACCTCTTCCCTGTGCGAGACCCTGACACAGGCTGCCCAGAGAAGCCGTGGCTGCCCCATCCCTGGCAGTGCTCAATGCCGGGCTGGACAGAGCTCTGAGCGCCCCGGTCTAGTGGAAGGAATCGCTGCCCGTGGCACGGGAGTTGTAACCAGACGCTCCTTACAACCCAAACCATCCCTCGATCCCGTGCACCCCGTCCCATCCCGTCCCGCTCCCGGCTCGGCGGCTCCGGCGCGGCCCCGCGGGCGCTCCCCGGGGTGGCCCCTCACGGCCGGGGCCGGGCGCGCTCCGCTTTACGGCTGCTGAAAACCTCCCTGGGCGGGCCGGCCCGGGCCGTGCGGCGCCGGGCACCGCGCGGGGCAGCGCAGGTAGCGCCGGGCACTGGGCAGGGCAGCGCAGATACCGCCGGGCACCGCGTCGGGCACCGCGCAGGCAACGCCGGGCACCGCGCAGGGCGGCGCAGGTAGCGCCGGGGCGGGCGGGACCCCCGCACCCCGGTGCTGCGGGCGCCGCTGTCAGCGCGGGGGCGAACTCGGGCAGCTCCGTGCGTGGTTTTTTTCTGAAAGTAACTCCGAACTCGGTGAAACAGACGGAGCCGCGGCTGCTCCCTGCTGAGACCGCGGTGGCTGCTCCGGGGGTCCGGACTGGAGCAGGGTTTGGGATGGGACAGGTCAATGCGCCCTGCGGACGGACCCGCACAGCCCCGCTGAGCTCCCCGGCTCTCTCCATCCCCGGCTCTCTCCATCCCCGGCTCTCTCCATCCCCGGTCCCCCTTCCCGGGTTGAGCCGCTCCGTGTTCTGCCCTTCGCTTTCTGCGCGCCGGGAACCGGGACTCGAGCGTGGCCTCGCTCGAGTTTAGAAACAGAACGATGTGTTAGCGCCTCAGAGGTTTTAAATACTGAAACAGAGCCCCTGTAACGCAGTGGGTCGTGTGACAAGTTGATAACTCTGTGCAAGCCACCAGCGCGGGGGACAGGAGGACAGGACGCGCTCCCCTCCGGGGTTTACGGTGTGCTCGGGGCACCAGAAACGCAACCGGGTGATTCCGCAAGTTTCACTCTAGGACAGCATTGTCATTGTCGTCCTCTTGTGCGATCCTCGGTGTCTTGGTTTCTCCATCCGTGCAGAGCTCTTTGACTTCAGCAGGTTTTCGTCTCCCGTAACTGAGATGACCTCAAAATCGTAATTAAAACAAAACTCCGTAACGAGTGTGGAGTTCACACTTGCAAAGCAGCACTGAGGCGTCTTGCTGACTTCAGCTGAAACTTGCAGCATTGCTGCTGAGTCATCAGGACAGAAATATTCGGGGGAGAAATAAAGAATTTAGATTTTTAACCCTAATGTGAACAGCCTGTTTCATGTTGGTTTATTTATTACTTGGTACATATTTCTTGCGTTTAAAGGCAAATTTATTTGTTCAGTGGTTAGCATATGGAAAGCATTAGATGACTGAAACTGTAACGATGCCAGTCCTGTATATCAAGCAATGCTGTATTATTTTTAGAATTTTAATCTAAAGAGCTCTTGTATGAGTCCCAGTACATCCATAATGCAGCATTTATCTCCGCTATCATCGAAATACTAAGGAGTGTGTTCTGAATTTTGGTCATGGATCACATTCCTAGTAGATGTCTCAACTGTATTATAATCTACCATGAAGTTAATCACTTGAAACAAGCCAAAAAATGATCTTTTGCAGCTTACCTTTGACAGTTTTTTTTTTTCAGCTGGAGTTTTAAAATTAAAAACTCTAAAGCTTTATATACAACTTTTTCTTAAAAAAAAAATGCCACAGAAACACACTTTTTTCTAAGTTCCATCAGATTTTTCTTGGGTTTAGTGTCTGTCCAAACTTTGCAGGTTTCTTTTCTCACATTGTTAAAATTTTAGCAGTTTTACATTGCTGAAGATGTTGGCTGAAATGATACTAACAGGTCACATGGCTTGATAATGAAGCAATTATTTCGTTTGTGATAATGGGAAACTTTTGTTTGTGTTGAAGAGTTGGGTCCAGGTTGTTTATCTGAGGTAAAATGAAAGGTTTAAATGGGAAAAAAGTCAGAATTGTCGAAGTTCATAGAAAGATGCTCGTGGTTCACATGCATGTCACAAGCTGCAGATTTTTTGGTAGCAGCTCCCATAGTCATGCTGGATCATATGACTTCCCGCTCTGTTAATCTTCATAGCTGAGGTCTTTGCTTGACACTGCTGTGGTACATACCTGCATTATTTTTTTTCCCTTTTCAAATAACCTCAGGGTATGAATACAAACTAGACAAAAATAGACCTTCAAAGTGCTTTTCCTCCCCGTTAATAAACAGATTTATTTCAGAAGTGTAGTTCTCGTGATTCACATGTAATCCTCCAGGGAACGGTGTGCTATAGATCTTCATTATGGTAATCTGTCAAATAGACATTTCTAAACCCTCAGACTTTTCAGTGGCTCTGGAGCTTCCACTCTAAACGTGGTTTTGTTGGCCAGGCCAGCATTCCCGCAGTATAGACTCGCTTAAGCACTCCTTGGGCAGTGTTAAGCTTTTTCTTTTCTTTTTCTCCTTTTCCAACCCTCTCCTCCCCTGTGTTGTTTGCTTTGGTGTTTAGACACATGCATTATAAATACATTTATGAATTAGTTCATTAGCAGTATGCAATGTAATATGAGGAAGTCATTGATAGATGGCTCTAAATTAAAACTTAGTAGAGCTGGGATCCTGTTCTGCATTTTTGTGCAGATCATGCTTTGGTTTGCAATGAATCCAACTCAGAAACAGGCATTATCTCCAGGTATGGGATACCGAGCAGATACTGATGTGGAAATTGCCCCCATTAAGTAACTCGGTGTTCTGATGGAGTGTTGTCCTGAGTTTTGCAGTTTTTCAATGTTTCTCTTTGCTGTAATACTTTCTCACGCATGCTGTTGTAAACATGGCCATGTTTTTGCTAACTATCCATGTTTTTGTTAACTGTCCTTGTTGTTTTCATTCCATTCTCCTAGGCGGAGAAATGTGATGGATTTGTCCTTTGACCAGTGTGATTGAGAGGTGGTAATTTCTACCTCCAATCGACGGTGATTTCTAAGAACATATAAATAAAGGTCAGAGGGTTCTGCCCTCTCACTTTTTGGCATCTCCTTTTGCCCTCTCTTTTTGGACTCTCTTTTGGCTCTCCTTTTTGTCTCCTTGGCCTGGTTCGGGTACGTGTGTTTGTGTCCATACAGTGCAGGGACATCCACAATGGAGAAAGGAGTTTGTAGCCAGGTAGGGTCAGTCTCTTCTCCTGAGTAACAAGCAAAAGAACAAACGGAAACTGCTTGTGCCTGGAGGGGTTTAGATTGGACATTAGGGAAAAAAAAATCTTCACAGCAAAAGGCCGTTAGGCACTGGAACAGTCTGCCCAGGAGAGCAGTGGCGTTCCCGTCCCTGGAGGGATGTAAAAGGTGTAAATGTCACACTTGGGGACACGGTTTAGTGGTGGGCGTGACAGTGCTGGGTTAATGGTTGGACTCGATGTTCTTAGAGGCCTTTTCCAGCCTAGGACATTCTGTGATGCTCTCATCAGCTGAAAACAATGAGTTATGTTCCTAAAGCCTCAGCAACACGTGCATTAAAGCACTTTGGGCACTTTGTTGGGTCTGTCAGGTGTGTCAGGTGTGTGTGTGCCTGGTTAATGCTGCTGTGCGGGGACGCAGGAAAGGTCACTGCTCATCCTCCAGTACCTGCACAGTTCCAAAAGAGGGATAATCAAGTACTCCTGTCACAGCCCAGGCCCAGCAGTCATTTTCTCTCAGCCATCTTCTTGCCATGGGATCTGTTGGGCAATTGGGATCTAGCAGGGAAAAATAGATCAAGATTTACATATCTGAAAACATAGTCAAGAAGCAATCAAATGAAGGTTTAGGAGTGCTCTTTTTTCCTAGTTTCTTGTACAAATGTACTTGCTGTTCTTTGTGAATATCTAAAGCACAGAGGAGGTATAGGAACGGAATAAAAGTGAGAATATGCTATTATTTATTATTGATCTGTGACTTATGTTGAAAATCTGATAATGACAGTACACTAACATTGGTTGTTGACCTCAGTAAGCCTGGACTTTGATTCAGGCTGGTTGACTCTAAACTCCCTGCACAACTAAGGACAGCATTGCACCTTTACACCGAGCCAAAGGATTCAGCAGTCACACAGCTGTTCTGGGCTTTCTGCTTGAAAATCAGAGGGTATATGTCCCAAACACATGTTGGGAGGGGGATTTATGCAGTGGTCATCTGGGAAGTTAAATTGGTAGAATTGTTGGGTCTGGTCTTGAGTTTTCTCTGCTTGTTTTAGCTTCTCAGTTAACTGTTTTCCATGTAAATACAGATTAATTTGAAAGAACTTGAGGAAAAGCTTCAATATGACCCAATCTATATATGAGTGCACAGAAAATATAGAGGGTATTTGTGTTTGGTGTTAATGAGATCACTCCAGGAATCTTCTGTCAAGTTTGGGTGTTCATACTTCAAGGAGGATGTTAAAGTCAAAGAGACTTCAGAGAAGAGCTGTAAGAATGAATAAGGGTTGAAAATAGCTCCTGAGGGAGGAATTCCAAGAGCTCAATATGTTAAATATTATCAAAGAGAAAGGAGGGGAGGGACTTGATTGCAATGTTAAAGTGTGTGCATTGTGAACAGAAATTCTGTGATGAAGCAGAAAATGATGGGATATCAAGATCCCGTAGCTAAAATATGAGCCAGACACATTTGCAGTAGAAATAAGAATTGCATCTTCAGCAAGAGGGTAATTTATTGTACATTATGGTAGGATATTCATCAAAGGAAAATTTTAATTCAAGTATAGTATTTTTCCTTTAAGATGTACCTAAGTAAAGCTTAATTGAGGGCATGTGTCCATGTGCTATACAAGTGACACCAGATGATGAAAGTATTTTTTCTGTATGTAAATAAATGCATCTACATAAAAAGACAATAATAAAATATGATTAGCCCAGGAGACTGGTGAAATTAGAACAGAACTGATAGATAACTCAAGCCTTTTAAATGTCTGAAATGCCTGGAAACAATGAATCACACAATCATGAAATAGTTAGGGTTCGAAGGGACGTCTGGAAATCATATAGTCCAACCCCCAAAACAAAGAACTCTAAACCAAGAATTTGTTTTAACTGTACTGAAAATGGAAAAGTTGTGTTGGCGAGTAATTCTTTAGCAATGCAAAGATGTCATTACACTCAATTTCTGCATTAGGATGTCTTGGCCATTTTAAATACTAAACTAACATGCCAGTTGCTAAGATTCCTTACAAGTTTTCTTGAAAGCGCTGTGGAAGTTAAGGTGGTTGAAGTTCAGAATCTGAAAGAAAGGTGAAATTAAAAAGAAAAACAAGATCCTGCTGTCATTGAGTAACATTCATAGAAGAGAATGCTAGGGCTGCTATAGAAAACTGCTGAGTACAACAGGGTGGTAACAACATACTGCGTGTATGTGGGAATTATTGGAGGGTTTGCAAGGAGGGATTTGTAGATCCTGCAGAGATTTGGGGGAAATCTGTGTTATAATGCATTATCTCCTGCGGCGAAGAGCCAGCAGGAATGTTCTGAGGTTTTTCGTGTGCTGGGTTTTACATGCCTTCAGCAGGCAGTGCTTTCAGGTCTTAGGCTCAGTGGAATTGTAGGCAGCTGTGCTGGGTTTGCTGGGAATAGAGATAATTTTCCTCCTAGTAGCTGGAGCGGGGCTGTGTTTCGGCTTTGTGCTGGAAATGGTGTTGATAATAAAGGGATGTTTTGGTGCTCACCAGGCAGTGCTTGCACAGAGCCAAGGCCTTTTCTGCTCTCAGCCCACCCGTGAGGGGGCTGGGGGTGCCCAGGGAGTTGGAAGGGACAGAGTTGGGACAGTTGATCCCAATGACCCAGGGAACATTCCAGAGTAAATGGTGTCGTGCTCAGCATAAGGCTGGGGAAGCAGAAAGAAAGGAGGGACATTTAGAGTGCTGGCACTTCTTCTCCAGTCATTGTTTGGTGTGGTAGATCCAGGCTTTCCTGGGATGGCTGAACACCCCTGCCCTTGGGAAGTGGGGAACAAATTCCTTGTTTTATTTTGCTTGTGTGCACAGCTTTTACTTTGCCTGTTACAGTGGCTTTATCTCAGGCCATGGGTCTTCTCACTTTTACTCTTCTGATTCTCTCCCCCATCTCACTGCGGGGAGTGGCTGCGTGGGGCCGGGTTGCTGGATTGAAGTCCCTTGTTGGGGGTTAAACCGTGACAGCAGCATAAGGAGGAATAAAATAACGGCACATCAAAGCTGCAAACCCTCCCTTTGACACAGAGTGACAGGACAAGCAAAAACCCAGCTGAGGCACAAGTCAAATAAGATATGCCTGTCTTGTGTAAACTCTTCAGCTTTGTGGAGTACGTGTCAGGAATCAGCCTTCAGTATGATGAGAGATCATCAAAATAACTGGAAAGGGCCAAGCTAAGTGCACATCACTCAGTGAAACTGGTCTTTTTGCTGAAATCCCCGAGGATGCTGAGGCAATGACCAGGGGATTGATTAGGGAGTGCAGTTTGGTGAACCAAATCATGGCTGTGATGAGGACCAGCTGGTTATAAAACTGCAGCAAATTAGAGCAGGAAAAGCCTGCAGCTGGAAGGATTTTTGAGAGTCTGAAGGTGATTGTGCTTCTTGTCTCAAGGAATAACGTGCAAGTATCCAGCAAGTTTCCTGATACAGGCTGAAGGGAAAGCTGCATATTTGTTGTATTGATCAATGTAAGAGTTTGGAGGTGGCTGAAAAAGTGGAGGATTTGGGGCTCAGTCCACAAACTCTAAGCCACTTAATTTGATTGCACAGTCCCTTACAAATATTTAATGGCTTGAAAACAGTTGGGTGATGGATGATTCCAAATGCTGCAATTACAGAAAAAGCTGCAGTAGTTGAGTGTGCAGGACTGGAGATGTTTGGCCATTCATTGTTTTTCTCCTTAGTAACAGCAGAAGGTAATTCATAGGTGAATTCATACTTTCCTTCAGGACTGTTTTTACTTTTTGAGTTATTATTCTTAAATTTTTATATTTAGGCATTTATTTTTATGTTCTAAGTAGTTCTGTAAAAGTTCTACCTTTTATACTTTATATATCCATTCATGTTAGAGATTACCTAAACTTGTTTCCAACTTTGTCTTTGCAATGGTGGTAAAAATTTAACTCTCATAAGACATAAGTTTTTTGTCTTTCTTTATGCACTGACTTAGGCTGTTTAATATGTGTGATAAAAGGTGTCATGGGCCAAGTTTGTGGTTTAAAAAGATTAACTTTGGTAAAACTGTAATGAGAAATATCTGTGTAGCATAATGGGTGAGAAATTTTTAAAAAACTAATTATTTGCAGAAAACCATGTGTATACTGACACTTTCCAAGTAGACTTGGGTGTATTTATCTCCCCATTATAGTTCTTATTTTACAGACAAATATGCTAAGTGCTATTCAGAATTATTATGGCCATATGTTCCTGTTTTTATGGCACTTGATTTTGTGGGCTCTTTATATAAATAAAGTTTTCTCTTCGTGATGGAATGTACTAAGAGGAAGAGAAAAGAATGTTATTTCAAATGTTCTACCTTTTGCAAAAGAGCAGATGGTGTTTGTACGCGAGGCTTCGAGGAAGTTTTACGCTTTGAAACCACTGCTTTATTCCGGATAGTCTAAGAGAAGTCAGTGGGTTTAGCTCTGGTGGAGGATTCCAGGTTGTGTCACAGGTGATGGGGGTGTGTCCAAAGCCAGCAGAGATGTGGAGTTGCACTGACCCTCTCTCACTTTGTTTGTATCATGTGGATTGGTTCCAAGCGCATGCAGGAATTTCTTGCTTCAAGTTTATCCTGTGCAGTACTTTGGCAAGACAGGCCCAAGGTGAGACTGAATGATCTCAGGTTTCTGCATTTTTATTTGTGCCTTTTAAGAGTTGACTCTTCCAGTCTTGAGACTTCCATGAGTCCCCAGAGCTTTGGGAAGCTGATTGGGAACAGCCTCCAGGTGACACCGATCAGCTCCTTCAGCACCTTCTTGTCACAGTTGGTTCTCTCCAGTCAATCTGACACGCTTCATGGGCATGAAATTTGATACCAAACCCCCCAGGAAAACATTGGATAGATGATTAGTTTTCCTATTTGTCTTTTAATATGGAATTTGAAATCCACTGGTCATGCCAATAGTGAGGAAAAATGAATTTGTTAGTGAGGTCTCAGAGGGATGTTTAGGTGGGTACTGCAGGCTGCACTGACACATTACATTATTAAACATGGCTTTTTACAAACATGTTCCAAGACATTTACATCTGTGAATCACAAACATCACACGGGGTGAGACTAAAGGCAGGGATTTACATTGTTTTCCTGTCCACATTAGTTAATTGGTTTTCACTATACCCTTGCTTAGTTTGTTGGGGGTTTTTCTGACAATATTTGGGCATGTTAAAAAGCATATTTTCCTCGTGGTGATTTGCTTCAAATAACTTTGGTTTAGTGCTATTTTGGTAGGAACAAATCCGTATGAACTGGCACAGAAATAACTTCTTGCATGAATATTTGAAATGCAATTAGAAGGCAGCAAGGAATACTGAACTGCTGTAGATACACACCTTGTATCCACAACAAATAAAGCGTTCTGCCGGGGACTCACAGAATTTTGTAATCTTCCTGTTGATAGTGCAGTTGTTGTGGGAACCAGTGCAGAGCATGTGCTGCCTGCAGGAGCTCCCTCTCAGGAGGAAACTGGAACCTTGGGGGTCACCTGTGGATGAAAATGCAATGTGCTGTGCCTCTGGCTCCAGCCTCTGTCTGAGGCTGAACTGTGGCAGACTAATAAAATATTGGTGGAGTTACTCATTTAGAGGTCTCTGGCAGTACCTGTGGAAGAAAATAATGGCTTGATCAGGCTGGTGCTTCCTGTAACTACTACAGGGGACAGTTGTGCCCTCATCCCCATTCTGTAAGAGGGGCTGTAGCAGCCGTTTGGAGCCATGCATCAAAGGGCAAACCAAAAAATTTTGATTCAATAGGGAGGATAGCTACATGATGCCAGAAACATGCCTCTGGAATTTATATTTCAGTAGTGAGATGTTGCATTACTGCATATTTTTACTGAATCAACTGAGAATAAAGCTTGTCCGGTGTTATTTATGTAAGTGCTTCCACAAGAGAGGCAGATGCTGGAATATTCTCAGAAGCCTGGTCTTGTTTTCAGGCCAAATTGCTGGCCCAGAGCTGGTGTGTGAGCATATGCTCAGCACGCTCGAGCAGTGGTTGTTCAGCCTCTCTGAGCTGCACACAAGTATGCAGAAGTATCCAGCGTTCTCCCGGGATGGAAGCAGAACAAATACAAAGATATCTTTAAGTCAAATTGAATTCTTGTTTTCCTACCGGTTAATCACATGCATTAGATGCCTGGTGAGTGTCTGCTGTCTGACAAACAGATACAGCATGGGCAAATATGTCTGGCACAAGGCAGATGGTTTGATTTTTGTCTTCATGGAAAGAGTAGAAAAAGCACACGTAGTGAGCAGAGAGGCTGTGGAGAGTGTGGTTCTTCCAGGGAAAAGTAAAAATGCCTTCTCTATCCTGATCTATTACTAGCCTATGCAGCTTTAATACAGAGCTTTTCTTGATTGCCAAGTTATGGCTTCTTTTCACTTGCTTCATCCACCTACTTGTAATGCTTTGAAAATGACTATTTTGGGACGTGCTCTCTTACTTTCATCCCTAGTCAAAAAAGGGCTTTTTTTCCTCGTGTCTTCTAACAGCTGTTTTTCGTAAGCGTGTGTGGATAAATCCTCATTTCCCCTGTGGTCTAGCTGGCTTTTCTGCACTATTAATACTCCACCATAACAAGAAGTGATTCTGCATACACACTTCATTCTTGATGTATTTTCTTATGCCAGCAATTAAGCGTAGATTTTGCAGGTGAGTGGGTAATTAACTCTGAAAGTGTAAATTCACTAAGTTGCATGTGTGTTTTACATGGGTTTCAGTTTCTAACCAGTTCTTAAGGACACTTCAGTTTTTCTAGAGTAAGAAATATCTGCTCTGAAGAAAAAAACAAAAAAGATTTCAAGTGAGGTTTTTTTCTCTGTTTAATTAATGTGAATATTCAAAGGTCCAGCAGTTCAGAACCGGAAATTCCCAGGTGCAAAACAAATTCGTGGAATGTGTATTCTAATGCAGGATTCTTCTGTGACACAAGTGTGGAGTTTTGTTTTGTTTTGTTTGGGGTTTTTTGGTCCAGTTATTGTTTTGCTGTTCCTTTTGTTTGTGAAAAGGATCGTAGAGCTGTTCTGTTCTTTTGAGCAGTGTACAGATGGTTCTTGCACATAAGAAGAATTACCAATGTATTTCTGTGTATGGAGAACTGACATGAAATGCATGTTTTCATATGTGTAGCGTTTATGTACTGATGTATGTGGACAATGAAGAGTTTATTTATGTATGTACAATCCTGATCAGATAGGCACGTGGCCTCTGGGTTTGTAAAGCATTTCCAGAAAGGCTGTAGAGAATATTTACCGGAATTTTTCTGAGTGCCTCTCCTAAGAGGTGCATTAGAGGGAATGTGCATTTCTTAGGAAATAGCGAGTTTGAAGAATTACGGAATTGTTATTTCAAGGTATGTGAAAGTAACCCGAGATGGGCTCCCTTTTGGAATAGGTTTGAGTTTTCTCTTGCACACTCTGTGATTGAAACGTGCTTTTTTTGTAGCTGCTGGTTGGACAGGACTTGGTGGAGTTGTCTGGTGTTGTGTGCCAGAGCAGAGATTGACACTTTTGGAAGTGTGGGGTGAAATTCTCTGCTGTTGTCCAGCCTTCCTTCAGTAAAAGACTTGTGTTCCAATGCTTGAATGGAAAAAGCATTAGTGAATATAAAATTTGAGTTGAATTGTTGTGAGTAAAATACTTACTCTTGGTGCTGCTTCTTAATGGAGAATTGGTTTTTGGTCACTGTGTCATCCAAGCATAAATGAGAGACTTTAGAAAAACTTACTCTTCTGTCTCTCACAAGATTGTTTTTCAAAAATAGTACCGATGTGTAAGGACTGCTTTCTGCAATTTCTTTCTCTTATTTTTTTTCCTTTTTAGAATAAAATACCTCTCTAGATCTACAATATCTTTTAAGTGTCAAAGTCTAAGCAATTTTTTTCCTTTTTCTAGCAGATACTTTGTGTGATTCAGTTTTGAAGTCAAGTTCTTTCCATGTTTAATGGAGACATTTCTTTTTCTGTGTTTTGGTTGAAAGGAGTTAAGTAATGACGCTTCCTAGAAAGATGAGATAGAAGTGTTACCAAAAAAAAAAGTGAAAAATTTCTTGACCTTTAGTGCATATTTTTTTTAAGTACCTGTTCAAAAGTCTGAATATCACTGATGTCCTGAGAAGGCATAAAAGTGTCAGTGTAAGAGATACAGCAAAGTAATTTGGTTTTTCAGAATTGAAATAAATGTGATTTAAAGGGAAACTGTCAAGATACTTAGATCTTAAAACTACTTCAGTGGAAATTTGATTTTTATTCTGTTAGAGTTTTGCGTTTACCCTGTTGGTTTTAGAATAAATTAACTAAAAACTGTAGAAAAACTTCAGAGATTATTATTACAGTGCTCCCTAGGGAATATTAATCCATTTATTGTTTATCTCTTGCCTTGGGAGGAATTCCATCTAGAAACTTTTATTCAATTACCTGTGCAGTGTGAAGTATTATTACCTGCTACGTGAATGTGCCTCTGTTCCAGTGATTGACTGCTGATTGACACACCAGTGGGAGGAAAAGGGGAGAAAGAACAGAATTTTCTTTGAAACCGAGTGGAGGAAATTGCCTTGCAGTGATACGAGCTGTGCCTCACAAACTGCCTTAAAATGCACCCTGACCCTTTTCTGATGCGGAGTGGGAACTTGGGTAGATATTTCTCAAATAAAAAGCAATCTGGAAATGGATTAAACCTGAATAATTATTCACTGATGGGAATCTAGATGTAGGAGCCTCCTGGGGACGTTCTGTATGCACCCAGGAGTTCCTGAATGTGCAGAAGCCAATACAAATATTCCCTCAGTCTTTCCTGGTAATCTTTTCTCAATCTGGGCTTTTCTTAAACCTCAGTTTCTGGCAGTCTGTAGGCACTGCCTGTAACGTGCAGGACAGTGTGTGATCTCTGTTTCAGAACACTTTTTTTTAACCCTGGCATGCTAATGGGATTCTACAGAGCTCTGTGCCATGTTTTGGTCATTACTGCAGCAAGTTAAAATTTAAAGGGAAGGGCCAACGAAAAAATAATTTTGATTATTATTTTCTCATTGATAGTCTCAGTGCTGAGTGTGGTTTATCAGGGCTTCATAGTGAAAACACCAGTGTGAAGAGGGACTCAGTGTTTAGCTAAGATCCTGTTAGGATGAGAAGTTTCTGGATCTTTGCCAGGGTATGTTTTTGAAGACTTAAAAATTTTGTAGTACTTGTGTTTTTTATGTTCTCACTTGCCTGGGTCAGGTGGACTGGACAGCAGGTTAGACTTGGACAAAACAAATATACACAGCCTAAAATATGCATGATTTTGCAATCAATGTAATGAAGTTACACAATTTGTTGAAAAAACTGTGAGTTTGTTTGTTTTGTAAGATTTGCCTTCCTTTAAGGAATTCTAGATTAATATTGGATTTTTTAAAATTTTTTTTTACCCTGCTACTAAAAGAAATGCCTTAATTTGAAAACTTTTAAATTGTTTTTGTTAACATCTTAGTGTCTTTCTAGGCAATATTTATTCCTCCTCCCAGCTACTATTTCTTTTATTTAGGCTACTTCTGACATTGTTTTAAGCCCCATTTTCCAGGGTGGGGATGTGTGGGTGTATCAGGCAAAATAAGACTTCACCTGGAGCAGGCACTGATGCAGAATGAACCTGTCTGCGGTGCTTGGCTTTTGCAGAGACTGCTTTAATCAAGCTAATTTGGGGACAGTGAAACTTGGATCCCTGGATTTGCAGGATGACCACCCAGTGCTTAAGTCAGGGCTCTTGCTCAGCAGAGCATTAATATTTGCGATTACGTGCTTTCCTCTGCTAATTCAACAAATTAATGAAGAATGTTTGCTGAGATCTCACAGACTCCACTTCCTTGGGAGGAGATAATTACTTTTTTTTCATGAATAAAGATCTGCAGTGACTGGCAAACTCAGGTGAGTGTGAATGCTGCACAAATGGCTGAAACAGAATATGGAGGAGTCAGGGTTGTCCATTGAGTGCTTGAACAGTCTGGGCTGACTTGCCCTGGTCGAAGGTCAGGAGCTGATGGGAGCAGCCCCAATGCTCACATGTGAGGGCCCTTTCCACATACTCGTTATGCATTTAGGGTGACCTGAGAGCAGAATTGGGATTCTTACAGTGACTCTGCCATACTGATGTGACAGCACAAACCTTGTGTTGTCCTGCATCAGCAGACATCAAAGAAATCTCTTTATGTAGATTACAAAATAGAATAGCAAAAGATGCTCTGAGGAGGAGAGAGCGGGGTCTTTGCCTCCCTGTTACACAGAAAGGATATCATATGCAGAACAGACTGCTGTAAAGCTTGGGCTACAATAACGAGTACCTAAGAAAAGTCTGAATTATTGAAACACGTTGCCATAGGGCAAAGCAGGGGTGGGATATGTTTTAAAAAAAAAAATCCGTCCGAGGAAGCTGGAACACATTTATATTGCATTCTTTGCTTCCAGAGTAGCTTTCTTTATTGGATTCCTTATGTATAAGTAACAAAGATTCATGAATAGTTTATTTGAATTTGATTTTTCCTGATCTATGCATGAGTTTATTCGCTTTAGGCAGGTGCATAAAGATTCGAGGCTTTTTTTCCTGAAACTCAACTCCTAGTACTACATCAAATTTTGTTTCCCTTTAACAAGCAGAGACCCTGCTTAGCAGAGGCTGCTGGAGAGCTGTAGCTGCTCCCATCTGTAATTCCTGTCTGTTCCCATCCAGAGGTGTCAGTTGTTGGACTTCCACGGAGCTGAGGTCAGACTTGATACAAATTTGGTAGTTTTAAGAGAATGAATTTGGTGGAAAGAAATGCATGGAAAGACTTGAGTGTTTTGCTCTGTTGTATTGAGCAATGCAGCCTCGACTAATAAAAGTCAGTTGTGTCCTTTTTTTGTTTTGTGTTGTCCCTCCATCACATGATATGTTTTGGTTGGCACAAGTGGTCACTAACAAAGCTAAATTAGTGTTAATCAGCTTAAGAAACAAGTCCAATTTGAGAGGTGAATAAAAAAATGGAAAACCTGAGCCTCAAATAACCCTGCTTTAAAAGTAGCTTATCATAGCATATTAATATATTATGGAAATACACATTCTCAAATCTAGTTCCAAGTTAATTGAGGAAAAAAAATTTTTTTTAGGATCAGAATTTTATCGGAGTGAAGTTACATAGTTCTGTGAACTCTGTATGATCAAACCAGCCCTGCATGTCCCTGAAGTGGAGCAGAGGGATGCTGTGCAGCCGCTTTCCTCACCTGCTGCAGCTTCCCAGGAGGCTGCTGGATGCCCTGAGGATGGAGTTCCCTGTGCTCTGCTGATTGCAGGGTGTTGCTGGATGTGTTAATGGAGCAGCAGATGTTAAAAGCCACTTTCCATGGGTTGTAAGCCAGCAAACACAGGACTGGGAGCTCTGTCAAAGCTGGCAATGGGCTCTTGGGGAGCTCCTGAACGTTATCTGGTGTTCTCTGGACTGTATGGCTGCTGGAAATGGAGTCACGAACTGAAGGGAAATTGTCTTACTGGAAGAATGGAAGTTGGTGGTTTT